>JAULKM010149773.1:0-17392 GCA_032355605.1 Rubia tinctorum | reverse complement strand
AATGAATGCTTTGTTTGGTTAAATGGCTAGGCATTTGGTAGAATGCTTGTAGTTGTTATCAAATCTATGGTTCTTCACTTGTAATGCCATTGATAAAATACCTTTAGGAATTGTTTGTCTAAAGTGCTCATCAATGAGGTTTGCAAATGGTCGTTGAACGTCTTTGTGAATTACTATTAAGAAGAAATAAATGTTGATCTTCAAAATGGTAGTGATAGCATTCCCCATCGGTAATGAATATGATAGGATGCGTGAATGGTTCTATGATCTATAAGAGGTTTGGAAGTGGGAATCAATTGCCCCAAGGCTTTGTCATTTGTAGTTTTTACACCGTTTTCTTAGTTTGATGCATGATTAGCATAGTTACGTGACTTTGCTAGTTGTCTTGTCTTTAAATTCATAACTTAGAAAACCAACCAAAACCCCCTTCTTTACTTGCTTTTATATATCTATATCGAGGCTTATATCCACCCTTATATGTATGAACACTTAGGAAAATCCCTCTTCTTCGTGGACGACCCCGACTTGCCATTATCTACTTAATTGTATATAGTAAACATTTAGGGATTATAAATTGTAACTTTTAGAGATACGACGATGACCTCCCAGATATCATATAGCTGCGATTGACATAAGACCACCAAGCTCTCAGACGCAGTACACCTCAACTGATGGAGCTAAAATGTGGAATCGTATCTGGAGTTAGAAATTGCCACAGAAGATACTTCTTTTCTTGTGGAGGTTACTTACAGATGCTTTACTAATGCAGGTGAACATGTATAGAAGGAAACTCACAGGAGATCCGATGTCCAAAAGATGTGGAAAAAGGCTGGAGGATGCTTCTCATCTCTTCGTACAGTGTGATGTCTCTAAGAGAATCAGGAGATTATTATCTCTGGGCTTTAATTTTGATCAAGGCCATCAGAGAGCAGGTAGCGTCCCAGAGAGCAGGTAGCGTTCCTGGGAGCTACTTCTGTATTTCCTGGGATTTTGGTGGTCCTTTTTGGTTTTTGAATTTGCCCGCCAACGTATGATCTCATTTTTATCAATGCATCCATTGATGGTTACGTGACCTGTCTGGATGTCCGCTACATGTCCCTTTCTGACGGTTTTCTACACGCTGGTTGCGTAGTTTTTGCTCTCTCCCAAGGCAGTTATCATTAATATTTTTTATCGCCCTGTCTTTCGAGGGAATTAACTGCCTCTGTTTGCTTTTATCTTCTTTTCTCTTTTCACCCGTTCGTAACCTTTGTCATTTTCTTTTCACCGCTTCCCCTCTCCGCAATTCAGTATGTATTTTTCCGCTCAGATTTTTGGTTCTCCAGCGACTTTTGACCTTCTTCCAGGTACTCCTTATGCCTTCTCCTATCTTCCATCTTTCTACCATTTTACGTTTTTACCATGGTTCCATCGTCGGTCCTCTTAAGGCAGATTCATACTGTGATACGACCAACCCGGAGTTCCTGGTGCCCCTTTGTAAATGCTCAAACACTAATTTTAATGACATCCGTGATCATTTTCTACTCCCTGGTGTCAGACAAACAGTCCTAGGCGTGCACGCGGGAATGGTTGCTGTCTATCTAGAGACTCTGGAGCAGTGTTGTCTTCGGTTTCCTCTTTCTCCCTTCTTTCAAGCCGTTCTGACCTTTTAAGAATTAGATTTAACTGACCTTCCCCCAAATTCCGTTAGGGTTGTCCTAGGTTTTGAGTTCTTGTGCCACCTCCTTCATATCCAACCCTCTGTTACTCTATTCTGCATTTTCTGTCATTCCTCCAGGATTCCCCCGGACTGGACTTTCTTGAAGTTCTAGCAGGATGAGGTCAAGCTATTGACTAATCTCCCCACTCGCAATGAGTGGAAGAGACAGTTCATCTTTGTGGACGAAACCTAGTCCCGGGCCTTACTCATAAGGAGAGGATCACTTACCCATCTGGGCCAAAAAAGGCGGGGATCTCGTCCTTCTGCCGTCGAAACTTTTTCCCTGCAACCATCTATTTTCCGCCTTGAGGTCACGAGTGTCAGGCGGGAACACCTCTTGCGTGATTCTACCCTCTGTGCCACCGGCCTGCCATATTTCCCTGACACCTTTTCTCCCAGCGAACGTCTCGCCAATTTGAGCGGTATTCATTATGTCCTCTTTACTGTTTTGGCTGGATTATTAACTCTGCCCGCCCCCTATTTTTTTTGCATCATTCATTATTTATCATCATTTATCATTTATCATGTTTTGCTAATCATTCTCCTCTTATTTTGCAGAAATATTTGTGGCTGCTTTTCTCGAGGACCTGTCAAGGCTTACTTGCCGGATTGGGAGCAGTCGTCCAGCCTCCCATACTGATAACACAGTTGGCATCATTAACCAACAGGTGGAGGAGATCAATGACATCGGCACTGAGGTCAACGAGGATGAGCCTGCCCTGAAGAGGGCCCGTCGCAGGCTACAGAGAAGAGACGAGGACAGTGGGGCAGGTCCCAGCCTGCCTCCATGCGACATCATTTTAGAGAAAGTCTCAGTGACGCTCACCGCCAGCCAGGAGGGTTTTGCTTTGGCAACCCGACCGGCTTCAACGATTCCTTTTTTCACCTCCTTTTACGCATGACTCTTCTTCCTGGAGATCTGCTAAAGGTCATTTACGCAGTGCCTCTGCTCGAATAGAACTAGTTTCCCGGGCCTTGACCATTCCTCATTTCAATGCTTGGCTACACGAACGCTCCCTAAATGTTGTCGACACCAACTCTTTAGCCGACTGGTCAGCTGCTGCCATTCTTGAGGTTTGTCTTTCTTTATTCTTTACTTATTTTTTCTTTATTTTTGTCCGGTGCTTACTCATTTTCCTTTTCTTTTTCTAGCACCTCTACTCTTCCAGGGCCATGCAGGAAGAAATAGACAGCTTGCGGGTGGAAGTCGCGAGTTTAAATGCAGCTTTGCCTCTCTGCATTCCCAGGCTCGTCGTGTTATGAAGCTGGAGTAGGATCTAGAGCTGGAGAAGGGTGTCACCGGCTCCCTGCAAAACTCCCTGACCCATGCCGAGGCTAGGACTGCTGACCTGAAAGCCTTCCAAGATCGGGGCTTCTCGAGCCTTTATTCCCGCGTGGTGTTGAGCAATAAAGCATCCAAGCTGTTGAGCGGCACGCTGATGAGGGCCATTGACCTCTACTCTCGCACGGAGGATGAAGATCAACTGTGAGCTGACCTTGGTGATGCCTTTATTCCATTCCGAAAATACAACTTCACTGAGTACTTCTCCCAGCTGCACCCAGGGATGTCATTAGCCGAGCTGGATTGTTGGACCCCCGACTGTATCCCCCCTAAGGCCGATGCACATTATTCCAGCGGGACTCAGCAGCTAGCTGAAGATATGGCGGTTCGTGCTGAGGAAGTTGCTCAATCTGCTGGCAGCTCTAAGAGGGACGGCGACGTCGGGCAGGTCAGCGCAAGGGATGAAGGCGAAGAGGTTAGCGCCATGATCGTTGAGGAGGTTGGAGAAGGAAGTGGTGCGGCAAAGTCTTGAAGAAAAAACTTCTTTTTTATATGTATGTTCCATTGCCGAGGGATGCAACATTATTGAACTTGCCGTTGTTGTCACTTTTCTCCTTTTTTCGTTTAGAAAACTTTGGATATTTATTTCCCTTTTTGACTTAGCCTGAAGTTGTGTTATCTTATGCTTTTCTCCGGCACTCATTGTGGCCAGAGTTATCATTCTTTTTATCTTTGAAACTCGACCTGCAGTGGGGCTGCCTGCCAAAGTTAGCGCTTGCAGCTTTGGCTTATAGGTGGTTCACTTAACTCCGACATCAATTACTGTCGGAGCTTTCTGATCCTTGCCTTGTGCAACCTGGCTTGCCCTTGTGCTGGCTGTTGGGGCCAACATCTTGGCTTTAACATGCGCTTCGACTCATGTTCTTTGGCTCTGGTACTGGTCGGGAATTCATTTTCCTTAGCCCCTTTGGGGTTCTACCTGTACTTCGCGCTGGCTAATTCGCTAGTGGGGCAACCTTAGCCTGAATCGGTCTTGTCTCTGGCGTTGGCTGTGACTGGGGATTCATTTCCTTAGCCCCTTTGAGATTCGGCCTGCACTTTGCACTGGCAATTTGCGCCAGCACGACAACTTTAGCCTAAATCGGGCCTTTCTCCGGTGCTGGGTGTGGTCGGAGATTCATTGACCTTAGCCCCTTTGAGATTCGGCCTGCACTTTGCTCTGGAAATTTGCGTTAACGCGACAACTTTAGCCTGAATTGGGCCTTATTTTGGCACTGGGTGCGACCGAAGATTCTTTGTCCTTATCCCCTTCGAGATTCAGCCTGTAGTTTGCGCTGGCAGTTTGCGCCAGCGCGACAACTTTATCCAGAATTGGGCCCATCTCCGGCACTAGGTACGACCGGAGGTTCATTGTCCTTATCCCCTTTGAGATTCGGTATGCACTTTGCGCCAACGTGGCAACTTTAGCCTGAATCGGGCCTTTCTCCGGCACTGGGTGAGATCAGAGATTCATTGTCCTTAGCCCTTTGAGATTCAACATGCACTTTGTGCTAGAAGTTTGCAGCAGTGCGGAAACTTTAGCCAGAATCGGGCCCTTCTCCAGCGCTAGTTGCGGCCGGAGATTCATTGTCCTTATCCCATTTGAGATTTGGCATGCACTTTGCGATGGCAGTTTGCGCCAGTGCGGAAACTTTAGCCAGAATCAGGCCCTTCTCTAGTGTTGGGTGCGACCGGAGGTTCATTGTTTTTAGCCCCTTTGAGATTCGGCCTGCACTTTGCGCTGGCAGTTAACACTAGCGCGACAACTTTAGTCAGAATCGGGCCCTTCTCTAGCGCTGGGTGCAGGTGGAGGTTCATTATTCTTTTTGTCCTGCACTCAATACAAGCATCATACAAAAAGGGGCGGGTATGCAGATCTGGGTTTCCTCAAGATCATTCACCCTATCGTAAGCTTTCAATAAAGTTGATCCTTTCAGGAACCCCATCTCGCCTTCCCGCCATATTAAACAGCCTAAGAGCAGTCGTCATGCACACATAAATTTACAATCAACTACTTAAGCATAGTATTTCCCGGTCCTGGGAATTGGTCTTCCATCAATCGCCTCTATTTTGTATGCTCCTTTTCCTAGTGCCTCGGTCACCCTGTACGGGCCCTCCCATATTGCATCCAGCTTCTTCTGTCCTGGGTTCGACTCACTTCATTCTTCCTTAATGCTAAGTCCCCCACTTTCAAGGATCTTACCCGCACCCTGCTGTTGTAATGTTGTTCTATCCAGGATTTGTACGCTGCTTCCTTCAATGCTACCTTCTCCCTGAGTTCATCCAGGGCCTCCAAGTTTTCCTTGCCAGCTTCTTGATTTTCTTCTTGGTTCATTGGCTCTGCTACCCTCCTGGTGGGCGCTACTACTTCTGAGGGGAATTATCTCCTCTGTCCCAAAACACAGCTTGTATGACGATTCTAGCGGTTCTTGGCGTAGTCCTTTATGCCCACGACACACTCATTAATTCTTCTTCCCACTCTCCTCTGGCTTGTCTCAACCTCCTTTTCAGCCCTTGAACAATCGTCCTGTTTGTCACCTCCATTTTCCCGTTTGCCTGCGGGTGAGCTACGGAGGTGAATTGTTGCCTTATGTTCAGTTTCGCGCACCACGACCTAAAGGGTTCATGAGTGAACTACTTTCCATTGTCGCTTACAATCACTTTCGAAATGCCAAACCTGCACCCTATGGTCCTCCAAGCAAAGATTGTGATTCTTCTACCTGTTATGCTTTCCACGTATTCTGCCTCCACCCATTTCGTGAAGTAATCTATTGCAACAAGTAGAAATATCTTTCTTCCTACAGCCTACGGGAATGGTCTCACGATGTCAATCCCCCATTTTGGGAAGGGTCAGGGTGACCTTATGCTGGTCACTCGCTCTGCCAAAAGCTTCCGTACCTTCGCGTGTTCTTAGCACATGAGACACTCTTTGGCCATTTTTTCTGAGTCTGCCCTCATGGTTGGCCAATAGTATCCTGATCGTACTTCCCGCAATGCCATTGTCCTTGCTCTTTTGTGACTGCTGCAGGTTCCTTCGTGAATTTCCCTGAGGATTACTTCTGCTAATTTTGGGCCTGCACATCTGAGCCACGACTCGGTGTAACCCTTCTTGTACAGCAGCCTGTTTTCGGCAGCATACTGTAGCTCCTTCCTTTTTATTGTTCTTGCTTCTTTTTACTCAGTCGGCAGCTTCTCATGCTCAAGGTAATTGTGAATAGGGGTCATCCAGTCAGACGTTGATCTCTGTACCGCTGCTACTTGTCTTGCATCTGTTGCCTTGCATGCTAGCTCCTTAACCAGCACAGTCTTGGTTAGGTGCAAGTGAGTTGAGGAGGCAAACCTTCTCAATGCGTCTGCCCTGGTGTTCTGTGACCTTGGGACCCTGGTGACATTAAACTCTTCAAATTCGGCCGCTGGGCTTCTGACTTTATCCCTATATTTCATCATTGTCAGTTCCTCGGCAGCATACAGTCCGTTATACTGGTTGGCCACCAACATCGAATCACTGTAAGCCTGCAGCTTCTTTGCTCCCAGCTTCTTGGCTATTTCCATCCTGCAATTAGTGCCTCTTATTCAGCTTCATTGTTTGAGGATGGGAACTTGAAATGTAGGGCATAGGTCGACTCTACTCCTTCCGGGTCTGATATTACCAGGCCCGCACCTATTCCCTCCACTCCGGAGGTTCCATCCATGTATAACTTCCGTACGTCCGTACCCACCCTCTTGCCCAAACTCTCTGGCTGGGACCCGTCTTCTACTACAACTCTTTTCATCTTTTCTAACCTTGGTATCTCTACTAGAAAATCTGCCATCACCTGACCCTTAATTAGTCTTCTTGGGGCATACTCGATGGCATATTCCCCTAACTCAACTGCCCACTTCATTAATCTTGATGTGCTTTCCGGCTTGGTCAATATTGCATTGAGTGGTTGGTTCGTCAGTACCACCACAGGGTGTGCTTGGAAATACTCCCTTAATCTCCTTGCTGCATGAACCAGGGCCAACACCAGCTTCTCCCGATTCGTGTATCTCCGCTCCAGACCCTGCAGGGCCCGACTGACAAATTATATCGCTCGCTGGACTTTGTTTTCTTCTTTGATCAGCGCCCCGCTCACAACCTCATTGCTCGCTACCTTATACAAGTATAGGGTTTCTCCCTTCCTTGGATTGATCAAAGTGGGAAGATCTTCCAGGTAGGTCTTCAACTCCTCGAATGCCTTTTCCTGTAATTCTCCCCATTACACCATCCCCTTTTTGTCCACACAACCTTTTAGCGTTTTGAAAAACGGGAGTCCCTTTTTAGCTGCTTGTGACATAAAACAATTCATAGCCGCTAGCTTCCCATTCAGGCTTTGAACCTCCTTCACCGTGCTTGGAAATTTCATTTCAAAATCGCTTTTATATTTTTGGGGTTAGCGCGCAGGCCCTCGTTTGACACCATGTGCCACAGGAATTTCCATGCCCCACTCCAAATTGGCATTTGGCTGCGTTTAGTTTCATCCCGATCTTCCTGAATTGCAACAAGGTATCCCTGACATCCTCCACAAAAGTCTCGTACTGGCTGCTTTTTATCACTATGTCATCCTCGTACACCTCCGGGTTTCTCCCAATATATTTCTGGAATACTTTATCCACCACCCTTTGATACGTTGCTCCGGCGTTTCTCAGACCAAAAGGCATCATACGATAAATGAAAGCCACCTTCTCCGTGATAAAGGCAGTTCTCTCTATATCACTTTTCAGCATGGGGATATGGTGATATCCCTTATATGCATCGAGAAAACATTTGATTGGGTAGTTAGTAAAAGCGTCTACCTTCTGTTTGATGACCGGCAATGGGTAGCAGTCATTGGGACATGCCTTGTTCTTGTCCGAATAGTCTACAAACATCCTTCAGCTGCCATCAGCTTACTTAACCAGTAATAGATTGGTTAGCCAGGTCGGGCAGGGGATTTCTTCTAGAATCCTTGCTGCAACTAGCTGGCCCACCTCTATATTGACTGCTTCATTCCTTTCCCTGCATAACATCCTCCGCTTTTTGTTGACTAGTTTGTGAGAAGGGTCCACCTTCAGCTCATGAAAACCTACATCATTCGACACCCCCTGCATATCTTCCGGCTTCCAAGAAAAGGCTCGCCCATTCTCTTCTAGGACCTTTATCAACCTATCTTTCACCTGAGCTGGGAGGTCAATTCCTACCTGCACCGACCAGTCCTCATTCAGCTTCATTGTTTCCACTTCCGCGTCCAGCTTCGATGGATCATTTCTGTCTGTGATTAACTTGACAGGCGTTGCTTTGTTGACCTGTGTTTCACAACTCATGCCTTCATCTTTCCGCTTTCTCTTGCTCAGCACAATCATGTGGCACTCTCTGTCTCTCTGTTGGTCTTCTATTATTGTGGCTATCCATTCTATGGTTGGGAACTTCAACAACAGGTGCAGAGTAGACACTATGTCCTTTAGCAATGCTAGCGCCGCCCTGCCCAGTATCAAGTTGTAGGGATTGTTTACCTTTACGACTATGAATTCCATGTCCACCGTTTTACTTTTTTCATCCTCTCTCATCGTCACTGGGAGAAGTATGGTGTCTTCCGGCCACACCGTCCTGTCTACAAAATCTACCAGCGGGGTGCTCGTCCATTCCAACTTTCTTCTGGTATTCTCATCCAGCTTCTCGAAGCAATGCTAGTACATAACCTTTGCAGAGCTTCCTCTGTCGACATATGCTCGATGAATCCTCTTATCCATTACTCTGACTGTTATCACCACCGCGTCTGTGCCGGCTGGCCTATCCAGTATCGGGTCGCTATCGTCAAACGTTATTTCTTTGTTTGCTCTCAGCTTCCTTTCCATCGGCATTGGCTGCGGGGTCTGCTTGCAGCATGCCTTTCGCTGATTCTCAGTCTTTCCTCCTCACTTCCACCTATGATGGCGTATATATCCATCACTGTAACTGCTCTGCCTCCTTCACCGGGGGTATTCTCTCTCTGTATTTTGCGATCATCAACTTTCTCGGCTCTGGCCACCTCATTTCCCTTATCTCGCCTTCGCTCTCTGTCAGGGCTCCTTGTCTTACCCCGATCATCTTGCTACCTTCGGAATTCTCCATACTTATTTTTACCCTGGTAGGTGGCCCTGTTGTGATCCTTCACACTTTTCAGTAAGTTCGCTAGCTCCTCGCTCTGCACTACATCCTCTATGTTGTGCTTCAGGTGAATACAGTCGTTCGTGTCATGGACATGGTCATCATGATACTAACAAAACTGGGACTTATTCCTCTTCTCCGGTGGCATCTTCATCCTTAGTGGAACATCCAAGATGCCTTTTCCTGCACATAGGGCGAAAATCTCTCTGGGTGTTTTGATCAAAGGAGTGAAGATGCATAGACATATTTTAGTTAATGGTTGTAAAGTGGATATCCCAAGTTATCGCTGCAAACCCCGAGATATTATTACAGCAAAGAATGAGAAAAAAATCTAAAGCTCTAATTCAAAAATCTTTGGATTCATCCCCTCATGAAGAATTTCCAAGTCATTTGATCATTCAACCATTCCAATACAAAGGATTACTCAATCAAATAATAGATAGTAAATGGATCGGTTTGAAAATAAATGAATTGCTAGTTGTAGAATATTATTCTCGTTAAACTTAAACCTAATTAAAATAAATGCAAGAGGTTGCAACGCGAAGTAAATTAACTTAGTATTTAGTCAAAATATTTAGTAAAAAAAGTAGGTTTGATTCGTATTTTGTCCTGTTTATAGATCTTTAGTTTACAGATTAAGGAATATTTTGATTCGTTATCTATTGTTCTTTCTTATAGTCACATTATTTTCTTTATCTAATATTTTATGTGTCATACCAATTAGGAATAGAGAACCTATCTTGACTAAAAGATAGGTCGAACGGTTGGACTAGTATTCTAAAGTTCCCATTATTTTTGTTGTTAGGCAAGTCATCAACGAAAGCGGAAAGAGAGGGATTCGAACCCTCGGTAAACAAAAGCCTACATAGTAGTTCCAATGCTACACCATGAACCACTCGGCCATCTCTCCTATATAATGATTATGACCCCTTTCTGACTTTTTGAACCTGTCGAGCATCTGCATGCTGCTTGTTCGATTCGCCCCCCACTTTCTTCATCCTTCTTTACGAGTTGTCCTTGTCAGCCCTGCACTGATTGTGGCCTCCCAATGCTTCATTTCTACTTTTATCAGCCAGGTCTGCCCTGTGGAAATTTCTGACCCTTCTCATTAATTCATCAACAGTTGCTGGCGGGTCCAGAGTGAAGTCCCGCAACAGCAGCTCATGCCTAAAGCCGTTCACAAATGTATCAATGAGGAATTGGATGCTCCTCTCCTCCACCTGGTTTGCTTCATCGTTAAACCTCTCTCAGTATGCCGACGGTGTTTCCGCCGTCTTCTTCCTGATGACAAGCAGTTCAGACCTCGTCTTCTGAAACTTTTTCCTTTGCATGAAACGAGTTAAGAACTTTTCCTCTAACTGGCTGAAGCTGTCTATCATCCGTCCTCCAGGTTCCTGAACCATACCCTATCCGCAACTGTTAGGGTAGTTGCAAACACCATACACCATATAGATTGTGGTATCGCGAAAGTGGCTATGTTGGTACACAAGGTGTGCAAATGGTCCTCGGGTTTGCCTCACCATTGTACTGACCCAAGTTCATTGGTATTTTCAGCTTTGAATCTGCCGTAAATAGCTGTATTCATCTGGTAAACGGGAAGCCCCTTTCCCGTCTGTATGTGCCCTCTTCTATTTCCTTTTGCGGTACCTTTCGCCCAGTCTGCTCTTTATTTCTGTGGAGCTATACATAACCTTCTCTCCACTCGCGGTCTGCCATTGTTTCTTCCGCTCCAACTCGCCTTTTTCCCCCCAAAGAAGCAGTACTTTTCTCTCTCTTTGCTCCACTTTGAATCGTCTGTGACATTTTATCTCCTCTAGTGGGCGCCTTAGAATCTCCCTCTTATTCCGGGAAAAGCTCCATTGGGTGTATGTCATGCCCCCTCCACCAAGGCTGCATGTTCTCCATTTCTTTTAGCCTGTTCATCATCTCTTTCTGGGACGTCATTATCCTTTGAAGGATCTCTGAGTTGTTTGCCACCTCCTCCGCCGTGCGGATTCGATCTCTCTCTCTCTCTCTCCAATTGGCGTCAGCGTCGGAGCGGGTCCGTCCTCCCGTGTCATGTCTTCTATTGTCACCTGATTGTATGGATTTTTCGGCATCCGTTCCTCCATCTTCTCCAAGCTGCATGGATGCTAAAATTTTATTGCGATCCCCGTAGAGGGCGCCAATGTTAATACCAAATTTATAGTATGTCCGTCCACGATTAGCACCAGCCCAATATGCACCTAAACCTACAAGACGGGCAGAAAGATGTCAGACAGGCAGGCCCAGGGCCGCGCCTGCTTTGACACTCTGGTCAGCCGTTATTGTCATGTAAAAGCGTATCTAAGTGAATAGTGGACTGATAGCCAAAATCTTACCTCGTGTCTTACACTATTCCTTGTTATATGTAGTTTGGTGGCTGATGGGACTGGAGCCGTCCCATCAGCGCCCGTCAAAACATTATTAGCTTGCCCTCGTGCCCAGGTAGCGTCCCTGGGTATACCGGCCGCTCGTTCCTGTCTTTTTTCTAACTATTGGGCCACTAGGCCCATACATTATCAACAAGTAAAAAGTAGTGGGAGCCGGTGCATGGAGAGGAATTAGCATCAATGAAAGGGACGGGGTGGAAGAGATATTAATATGGTCGGATTTCTTTGTAAGTTCTTCTGCCCTATAAACAGAATCACAAACATGCTGGAGAGCATTGCATGAAGCAGCAAGAATACAGAAGGATCACATTCGAATCTTCACAGACTCCACTTTACTGGTTAATGCAATAAATAATCCAAAATCAATTGGGAGATTAAGAATATAGTCTATGATATAATTTTATTTCTAAAACTAAACTTTTCTAGTTATAGGATTTCTTTTATTAGAAGAAATTTGCTGCAAGATGTACATGCCTCAGCTTTAGAGTTAGAAAGGCTTATATTGAACCTCGAAAAAAGAAAGAAAGAAAGATAGATTAGGTGTGTACCCGTGTGGTGCCAGAATTCATGATGCTCATTTTGAATGTTCTTGGCGAGTGAATTGTAGAGGGAGGAATTAGGTAATGGTGTTTTGATACAGACTGTGGTACTTCCTCTGTTTTTATTTGATGCAACATACTTTCATTTCCTTTTGTTATTTTTGTGAATTTGACATTTTTTCCTTTTATGGTTAGATTATTTCAATTTTATCCACTCACTGTACTTTTTATCTTTCTAAATTTGATTTCATTCACCTAAATCCAATTACACTATAATGCCACATCCAACGAAACTGAGGTAGTAGGAGACAGAGTGAAAAATATATGTTTTTATGGTATAAATATTAATTTATTAATTTAACTTTTAGCATAGTGAAAGAAATAAATCGAGGGATTAAAGTATTTTTAAAATTTGATTGAGTAAAATGCTTAGATGACACCCAGTTCTTTGGAAAGTGCAAATATAACCCTCTGTTTTTCAAAAGTACTAATGTACCTAAGCTGATTTTCAAAAGTGCAGATATACCCATGACCGACTAAAATATGTAAACTTATACCCGACTACCCCTTTTTTTCCTCCTATTTTTTTGGGTACAACTGCACACTTCAATGGTTTTGGGTACATCCGCACTTTCAAAAAACTCGAGGTTATAATTGCACATAACAAAGAACTGAGGGTCATATACGCACTTCATTCTAAAATTTATGATATTCTACATTTGATATTAAAATTAAAATATAATATACTTTAGTGCATTAATTTTTTTATAACACAAGTTTGAGAATGACCGCCGTTTTTCCACAGGCATATGAAAATATGGAGTTGATATAGAACCATAAAAAGATAAAAGATTTTAGTTGCAATATTAAAAATTTACTATGCAGCGTGCAACGGTTATAAGTTTATGACCCGATTAATGCAATCCAAAATTTTTATCTTGATTTCTTCTAATTTTCAATTTAAACCCTGATCTTTCCATAACTCATGGAAAGATAGTCTTTCAAAAGACGAACTCATTTTTTAAAACTATTAACAATCACATATTGATATGTACTAAAATATGTCATTTCTAAATACTACTATAGTTAACAAAAATAAAATAAAGTCGTATAAATAGACAAAATTTGGGAAATACAGTCTTTTCATAGGCATGTGGAAATATGAGGTTGAAGTAGAATTGTATAAATCTATAGGTTTTAGTTACAATATTAAAATTTTAGTATGCAACGTGCACTAGTTATAAGTTTATGACTCAATTAATACAATCCCAAAATTTTACCTTGATTTATTCTAATTTGTATTTTAAACCTTGAGCTTTCCATAACTTATGAAAAGATGTCTTTCAAAAGACGAAATAATTTTTTAATACTATTAACAAACACATATTGATATGTGGTAAAATATGTTATTTATAAATATTACTTTAAAAAATAAAATAAAGTCGTATAAATAGATTTTTTTTTGGAAACACCGTCTTTCAATGCCATATGGAAAGACGAGATGGAAATTGAATTATAGAAAGGTAAAAAAAGTTGTTGCAATTTTCAAAATTTATTATGCAATGTGCAGTAGTTATATAAGTTCATGACTCGTTTAATGCAATCCAATTTTTTTATTTTGATTTCTTTTAATTTGAAATTTAAACCTTGGTCCTTTTATAACTTATGTAAAGACCGTCTTCAAGAGACGGACTCTAAGAAAAATTGCAAATAAAATTTACAAAGTGTTAAATAAACCATTGAAAGTATATACAAATAAAATATTGTAGTACTATATTTAATATTTATATAAAGTATTTCATACTTTTTTTTGTCTAAAAATTCAAATTTATTACTCCCTCCGTTTTCTATTTATGGCACAATAGGTTTAGGTGTTTGGATTTAGGTGAAAAAATGAATGGATGAAATTGAATGTAGAAAGAGTGGATGAAATTGAAAGAATCTTTCCAAAAATGGAAAGAGTGTCAAATAAAAGAAAACATTCATCTATAGTAAGTGTGTCATAAATAACAAAATAGAAGGAGTAGAAATACTTATATATATATATATATGTATAATTTACTCCATTCATTATTCTAGTTGGTTAACATAGTAATTTTAGATATTTTTGTAGGAGAATTAAATTACGTGGAAAGAATTGATTGCAGTGAATAAAAAAAGTGTGAAAATGATTTACTTATTATCATGAAATGAAGTTTGATAATATTAAAAAATAAACCAATATGGAAAGTGTATTAAATTCATATATATTGTGAAAAAATATGTATTATGAAAGAATTTCCTAATAAATGAAGATTGAGAATACAAAAGAAATGTGCATCCTCATAAATATGGTTTGATTAATTTACTCATTAATTGAAAGACATTGAAATATGTAAAGAACATTGAAAATGGAGGAAGATATGTGCATTGTAAATTTGAGATTGACTTTATAAAATATTACATTTTCAATTAATTTTAGAAAGTGATGTGAAATTATGTATGAATGTCATGTGTAAAAAATAATGTGTGAATGTGGCCAAAATGACCTCCTTTAATATATACTATAGATAGGTATAGTGGGGAAGTTTGAGAAAATGTGACAAGTTCATAATCATAAACTTATAAATAGGTTACTTTATTTTTTAACTTAAAAGTTGTATACAAAGTCTTGTTTTATTTATCCTAAACTTTAGGCTTATTGTGCAATTAATAAGAAGTTTCATTTGGGATAAGATTTTTTTTAAAAACACGCTAAAAAATTTAGGGACCTACTATGCAATTATCAAAATGCTATAAATACAACAAAAATATCTAGATTTTCATTTTCATTTTTTCTGCATTTGATCGGAAACCACCTCCGTCGATCGGAAACCATCACCTGACGCCGGCAACCACCACCTGACGCCAGAATCTCGCCGATTTTTCTCCAAATTTCACCGATCTGCTCTGTCTGCCGATTTCCCCTCGGTTTCCGTCGGATTTCAGGCGTCTCTGTCGCCGTTTTTCGTCGCAAAACTGCCGGTTTTTGTCGGCGTTTCTTCTCCTCCAGCGAGCTCGTCAAACACTACGTTTTCTTCGCCTTTGTGACTGTGATTCTTTGCCAAATTGAATATGTGTCACGACAGCGACGGTGCCTATTGGAAGCTTCAATCAGAAGCGGCGAGATCGTGTCTGCAATTACACCGGCGAGATCATCTCTTAAATTTCACCGGCGAGATTATCTCTGCTTTGATCGTCTCTGCAATTATGCTGCAAGATCATTTCTGCTTCGATTGTAACCACTCGATTTTTCATTTTCCTTGCTGACGGAGCTAGTTTATAACTGCAGAGGCATCGCAGAGCTAGGGCACGATGAAGCTAAGGCGTAATTAGCGACGAGGAGAGGCGATGAGGTGTTTCAGATTTTTTACCTTCAGGCGCATGTGATCCACGCACCTCGTTGAAGAAGAAGGTCATGCATGCGAACACGTGCGGACGGCGACAACAACGATGGATGGCGATAGTGGACGGTGACGATGAGCTGAGTTTCCATATCTGAGAGGTGAGATTTATTTTTGTGTTTTATTTTTATTGAATACTTGATGAGCTTTAACATTTACTAGACTGAATGTTTGAGAAATAAATGGGTTTTGATGTAGTGGTTAGTATACTACCTGTTGAGGTTGGAGGTCTAGTGTTTGAGACTCTCTATGACCTTTAGTTTGAAACTTTTATGTTTTTGTGCTGATGTTTAACATTATTTAACAGAGTATGTCTTGAATAATGAGTCTTTGGTGTAGTGATTATTGTTCTAAGCTTTGAGGTAAAAGACCTGGGTTCAAATCCCATGATGTCCTTTTTTGTAAAGAATTTTTATTCTTAAGGTACTGTACATTTTTGTTGATATTTGTAGCCTTGGGGGGCCTTCCCCCCCCCCCCCTTTATGTTGATTTTCCCCCATTATTTGGGTGAGGTTTTATGGATAGGAGTTGATGTTTTATCATTTTTTGGTTGATATGGTTTGATAGTTGCAATTTTTTTAATTTTCTCATATTGATGTTTTTCATTTGCCGGCTGAGGTTTTGGTAATAGAAATTGATGTTTGTAGTGTTATTTTTTCTGATGCTGATGTTTTTCATTTTTCGAATGAGGTTCAGGTTTTAGAAGTTGATGTTTGTAACTTTTTGGTGATATGAATTGATATTTGTAGGTTTTTTATAAATAATTGTTGACGTTTTATGATTTTTTGAGCAAATAATTTATACTCTTCAGGTGCCGTAGTTTTTTTGTTGATATTTTTATTTTGTTCTCATGTTGATGTTTTTCATTTTTCGGATGAGTTTCAGTTAATATGAGTCGGTTTTTTTGTAGGTTTTTTTTGGTTATATGGGTTGATATTTTTTTGTTTTTTTCCTCTCATGTTGATGTTTTTTATTTTCTTGGTGAGTTTTAAGTGATACGAGTTGAAGTTTGTAGTTTTGGGTGACATAGGTTAATTTTTTGTAGTGTTTTTTTTCTTATGTTGAACTTTTTTATTTTCTGGGTGAAGTTTAGGTGATAGGAATTAATGTTTTTAGTTTTTTGTTGATATTATTTGATTTTTGTAGTTTGTGTTAAAAAAATTGGTAATTGAAAATTTGTTGATGTTTTTATTATTTTTAGTTGATGTTTTGTTAGTTGTAGTTAACGTTTTTTCAATTTTTTGTCAATTTTTTTTTATTTTAATATATTTTTGCTATTTTATTTTATTTTTATTTTTTGCTTCAATTTTTTAGTTGATGTTTTATTTTCATTTTCATTGATGTTCTGCTATTTTTTGATGATGCTTATAATTTTCATTCGATGATTGTATTAATTTTTTGCATTTTAAAAATATTTTCAATTTTTTTGCAGATTGTAGATGGCGGGAAAATGATGGAAAAAATTGGATAAAAAACCTATAGAAAAATATTAGTGAAAAGTCCTTGTAAAGTTATTAGAAATAGGTCCTTGTAAAATTATTAGAGATAAATCCCTGAAGGTAGAATATAGCTAGAATTGCATGAAGACCCATGCCTAAAGTTTAGTCTGTCTCACTGGAGACCATCTCAAAGTTGTATATTTTTAATTTTAATATTGTATTTTATAATTTAAAACAGAGTCCGTCTCTTGAAAAAGGTATTTCCATAAGTCATGGAAAAACCAAGGTTTAAAGTGTAAATTAGAAGAAATGAAGATAAAATGTCCGGGTTGTGTGAACCGGGTTATAAAATTTATAACTACTATACGTTGCATAATAAAACTTTAATATTGCAACAAAGATCTTTTACCTTTTAT
>JAULKM010149764.1:0-17393 GCA_032355605.1 Rubia tinctorum | reverse complement strand
AGAAAGAAGAAAGAAGAAGAGAAGGGGGAAACGTGATATTATCACCAAGGCCATCTTTGTCCTTTTGGTTTTATTGTTTTTCCTTTTTTAATCCAACGGTGGCCAAAGTTAAATTGTCACATTTTCTCAAAAACTATTAATTAATTACTTTGTTTACATCAAAGTTTCAATTAAAACACAGCATATTATTTAAGTGACATTCCAAAACAGACTATTTCATTGAACATGCTTTTTGTGCATCATCTAGTGCTAATAATATCGTATTGATCCATGACAATACCACTACTAGTAAATTTTGTACAAAATGATATTGCCATTATGAAAAAAATTAATTACAATGTTACATCATTATTTGGAGGAATGAACATTTTAGAGATATGTTGTTAAAACTTGATAGACCTTTTATTAATAAACAAGTGGAATAAATCTCAAGTCACTCATAGTGCCATTTTTTAAACATGTAGTTGTGCACTTATATTACCATAGAATTTTGGACATACATACCATCTATTACATCTCGTGCCAAATTGTGTGCTTTACTGACGACTACTGTAAAGACTTTCATCATGTGACAACTATTGAATACCATAACTAGCATTATAATGCTTCTAATTAAAGCCCTAAGCCCTACTCTCACTTCACATTTTTCTTATCACGTGGTTAAAAGCATGTTTAATCATAAATAAGTTTAATTATGTAAATTTTCAGTGTATAAATATCTAATATTTCAAAAAGGCACGTTACACTAAATCTAGTTGCATCCAGTGGCGGAATTAGACCCATTTTTCAGGAGGGGCGGGGTTGGGCAGGGCGGGGGCGGGACTGGGCTGGGCTAGGAGGGGCGGAACAGTAAATTAGGCTTTGGTCATCGGAGGTTTGGGGGGCGGCCGCACCGGCTCGCCCCCCTAGTTCCGCTAGTGGTTGCATCTCATATGATAAAATTTATTATTTACTCCCATGTCCCACTTTAAATTGGTTATTTACTTTTTCATGGTCGTCAATGAACATGTTTGACCGTAAATATCTCTAGTTACATATAATAATGTCACATAAAAAATTAATATTTAAAAAATAGATATTAAGACAAATGTAACAATATCTCACATGATATATTTATCATTTACATATCAATTTATATTTAAGGTCAAAGTTTGTAAAGTTTGATTCTCAAAAAATAAATAAGCAATTTAGAGTGTGACGAATGGAGTATATGTTAATTAAAATTATAGTGAAATATGTCTTGCAAAAGTTAATGTATCGGTCTGTGAACAACATAATAGTTCATGCAATTGTTTCAACCCTAAAGTATAGAAACTATTAAAAATATTGAAAGGAAACAAGAGGGAAGTGCATTTGTGATTTGTCCCACATCGATAGTTTTATAAACTATTAGGTAGAAATTACTTATAAATAGAGTATCACTCCATCATTTCATTCAAAGGTCAGCAAACCCAAATTGAATCCATTTAAGAATATGACATCAAAAATATTGGCCTTCAAGGGACCATTTTAAGTTAAAAAATTTACCTACTTATGGGTTTTTGGTTTGGGCAACAACAAACAATGTCCAAATATTCAAATTATTTAGTTACTCGGTTTGAATTCAATTTCAAACCGAAACCGAATTTTAAATTTGATTTTGATAATTTGGGTTATTTGTATTATTCGGGTCGGTTTTGGTTTTTGATCTTTTAGGGGGGGAAATCGAATAAACCGAATTGAATAAATCGAAAACCGATTAACCCAAATTTTGATAATTTTATATTAATGTATCTAGGGGTCTCATTATTTATTTTGCACAGGGCCTCCAAATTGTCCGAAACGGCCCTGACGAGTAGGATTTTCTTATATGTATAAATAATAATTATATATTTTATATATACAAATATATAATTTCAAAGAAGCCAATACATATAGAAGGTTGATTAGTTTAAAAGTGAATATCACTTATGCTCAAATCTTCTGGTACTTAAGTTATTAATTTATTTTTAGTCTAGATTATAAAAAGATAACATTTTTTATTCAATATACATAAATATTAATGTTGGGGTCATAGAAAGTTTATCTGAAATTTAAAATAATATAATATTGTGTATTTTGCATCAAGGTTGTACGGGCTTATTTTTAGATTTTTTTTCAAAAGGTTTTTGGGAGGAGAGAAGTTTGCGAGGATAATGTTTCTAAAAGGAGAGAAACTCACTTATTAATTACGTAGGTATAGGTTATTAATTATGTTGCTTTACATTTACACACGTTAAATTAAAAAAAACCTATGAAATCAAAGGACAGGGTTTCATAAAAAAAATGTGAGAGAAATAAAAATTTATTTGGGCAAAGTTATACAGACTTGTATCCAAATACAAATTTGAGGTTAAAAAGAATAAAAACTACGCTTCTTTTTTTTAGATCAAATGTTGTTCCAGTTGAAATCTAGAAAATCTATGCACTAGTACATTAGTATGAGTTCAAATCTTTCGATATAGAGTTTTTCCCGTTTGCATAACCAAGGCATATGCAAAAACTAGTTTCCAAAAAAAATTGTCTTTCCTTATTTCCCGTTCCAAAAAAAAATGTTATACCCTTCATGATCATCTTCAATCATATTCTTTAATGGGAGATGGTGGAAATATCTCCTCTTTATTTTTTTTTAATCTTTAGTACCTTATAATATGATTTTTATTTATATTCTTCCTTTACGGAGGCATATTTCTCCTTAATAAGTGTGAGTTACTCCCCCCTAATAAAGTATGATGATCCTCCTACCATTCACGAGTGTAGTATCATCATAATAAAGATATGACGATCTATTTTGGTTTTATTTGGATGTAACTTCTAATTTTTTGGATTTAATTAATGGCTTTTTAGTTGGTGGTGTTGGAGATTCCTGATAAAACTGATGGATTGACCTTTGAGATACGTCATCCTTGTTAGGTGATTTATTTCTCTACTTTATAGATTATTTATATTTTCGAGCTAAGATGGTGTTATAGCTTTTATTGGATTTTCTATTCGTTTTTTTGTAATCATTGTTGCACGTATTTCCAACACATTTAATTGATTGATATTTGAGAGAAATAAACTCTTTTGAAATTGAACGATTGAGAATGATTTTTTGAAATAAGTTAGAGGCTCTATTTGAGCTGAAGCGGGAAAAAAAGTTGATAGTTTGACTTTGATGTTTTAATCATGAATATCATAACTAATATTCGATAGAATAGAAGGGGAAAAAAATAAGAATTGTACAAAACTAAGTATATTCCATTTGACTCATTTTGTCGAATTTACAAAAGTCCAACTCTTTAGGCTCAAACAATTTAAATTCACATTGTATCATAAGGTCACCAACTATCTAAACTTATAATTAATATGAAAGGTTGACATGTATTCAAAAATTTCACGTTTATGAGTTGTTTTTTATTTTTTTAAAAAATTAATAGGGATCGCCTATATGTTTTGAACACATGACTTTGTTAATAGCACTCAAAGTTTTACGTACACAATCATTTCTTTTAAAAGAAAATTCTCAAAAACTATTTTAATTCAATAAAATAAAATAAAAATTATTGTGCAATTTTTCACCCTCTTACACACTTATTCTATTCTATTTGATTCAAAGTCCCACCTTTTTTCAAAAATTGGCTTAGAGGAAAAAAACGTCTCTCTTCCCCGAGTTCTCTTCCTTCTCTCTTCCCAAAAAACAAAAACCCTAGATTGCTTCAGGGGGGCCGCTGCCGCACCACCTTTCTCCGGCGGCCCCCACCACAATCCCACCCTTCCCAACCCCCCTAAACCCATACCTTTCTTTCCCCGTGGAGATCTAGACTAATGACAAAATAGCTAAGTTCACTGTGGTTTCCGACGATGGCCGTGGCTTCCAACGAGTTCGTGGCTTTCAGTGATGGCTTCTAGTGGTGGCCTCCGCAATGGCGACGATGCTGGTCCGATGCCATTTCTGCAACTCGGCGACTCGGTCCAATTCGGTCGGGGCTTCTGCCATGAAAGTCGTGGTGGTCGTGGCTTCCAATAGGGGCTTCCAGTGATGGCCTATGTGATGGTGACGACGCCAACTCGGCGCAAATAGGCGCAACTCGGACCGAGTCGGCGCAACTCGGTCAGACTATGTGCTGAGTCAGCACCAGGCGGAACTCGACTAGAGTTTGGAAATTTTTGGTGGGCCAGAATACAAAAGGACTCTATTTTTGGGATGCAACATCATCGTGATGATGATAGGTATACTCAATTTTTTAATGATGCGACTGTGTCATTTTTATTGGTATATCTTGGACGTCGGCGACAAATATAGGGTGTGAAATGTTATTTACAATCTGGAGACCAATTTTTTCCCTACAACATAGAATTCGGGTAGTTTTTTCTGGTGGAGGACATATGCATGGGGGTTCTGCTTTGTTTTGTTTTATTATTTGATTTTTCAATTTTCTAATTTTCGGGGTGGGAGACACTTAATTATGCACTTATTTTATTTCTTCATCTGTTTTCCTCCATTTTTTGGTTTCTTTTTTCTGTTTCACTTTACTTTAAAAAGGGTTTTGAATTAATTGGTTTTTTGATTTAAGTATCGGGTAGGAATTATCTCTATTAATGCTTATTTTTCAGACAGCCTGAGTATGATAAAATTTGATTGACTTTAAATTTGATATCCAAAGAGATGGTTAGGAGAAATCCAAATCAAAGTCGTTAAACAAATGAATTTTTGGCGATATTGTTCTTTCTGAGGATTTGAATCAAATTTGTAGACTCTGGTCCATTAGATTTTAAGCTTTTGAGGCCGAGTTAGAGATAATTCTACGCACTCTAATTGGTGTGCGTCTATTTGATACTTCATTGTATTTGCTCCTGATGGTAGTCTCGGGTCGTACTAATGTGACTACACTAAAGCTTCGCAATGATAACCACTTATCCTTGATTTGCCCTTCTTCGTTGCCACATTGGCCTTTGCTTAGTATTGCATTATTTATTAGTGCGTTTGTGTATCTCTATTTTAGCCATTTGAGACCTTAGATTAGAATTGTACTATCTACTTAGCGCCTCAAATGTAAGCCTTCGGGCACGACTTGATGTAAGCCTTCAGGCATTGCTTGATGTAAGCCATTTTCAGCAACAACTAATCTTTAATAGGAAAGGGTCGGGAACCCTATAAAGCCGATTAATTATTTTAAAAAATGTATAGAGAGTCATCCGTAAATATAGTTTACATGTGTAAAATTTTAAATGGAATTTCGATATGACGTAAATACAATTGGTTTCACGATGGTAGAATTTCGGTAACTAGTTAAATCAAACTTGTATATGATGGTAACTTATTATTTTTATAATATTGACAATATATATTATTAAAATAATTTTTAAGGATTATATTATTAAAATATAGAGATGATCTCCCGTGAGGCAGTCTAAACTTTAGGCAGGGGCCTTTATGCAATTATAACAATATTCTAGTTTCAAGGACCTATCTCTAATAACTTTACAGGGACCTATTTATAATTATTTTACAGGGACCTATCGCTAATAACTTTCCTGAGTTTTGTCCAATTTTTCCCATCATTTTCCCGCCACCTACAACCTGCAAAAAAAATCAAAAAAAATTCAAAAAAAATCAAAATGCAAAAAAATCAATATGATCAGCGAACTGAAAATTATTAACATCAGCAAAAAATAGCAGAACGTCAACTAAAAAGTTGAGGCAAAAATATATTAAAAATTAAATAAAAATCAACAAAAAACTGAAAAATATCACCTACAACTAATAAAACATCAAATAAAAATCATAAAAATATCATCAAAGGTTTAATTATCATTTTTTTAAAAAAAACCCTACAAAAATCAATCAATATCAACCAAAAGTTGAAAACATCAATTCCTATCACCTTAAACAAGAAAATGAAAAACATCAAAATAAGAAAAAAATACTACAAAAAATCAACCTATATCACCCAAAACTACAAGCATCAACTCGTATCACCTAAAACTCACATGGAAAATGAAAAACATCAACATGAGAGGAAAAAAGCAAAAAATATCAACCCATATAACCTCAAAAAATTACAAAACATCAACTCATATCAACCAAAACTCACCCCGAAAATAAAAGGCATCAACACGAGAAAAAAAACTAAAACCATGAACAAAAAAACTACGGTACCTCAAGAGTATAAATTATTCACTCAAAAAATCATAAAACATCAATAACTTTTTTAAAACTACAAATATCAACCACCATCACCAATAAGTTACAAACATCAAATCTTAACACCTGAACCTCATTCGGAAAATGAAAAACATCAACATAAGAAAAAAGAAACTACAAACATCAACTCCTATCATCTAAACCTCAACCGAAAAATGAAAAAAACATCAATATGATTTTTTTTAAAACACTGCAAATATCAATCCATATCAACTAAAACACTACAAAACATCAACTCTTATCAATAAAACCTCACTCAAATAATGAAAAATATCAACATAAGAGAAAACAAACTACAAACATCAATTTTTTTTATAGTACCTCAATAATAAAAAAATATTCAAAAGAAGGGCATGATGGGATTTGAACTCAAGTCTCTAACCTCAAATCCTAGAGCAACAACCACTACACCAAAAACTTTTATTGAATATAAACTCAGTCAAATAATATTAAATCTCATCATGTACATCAAGAACATAAATTCTACAAAATAAAGCTCACAAGGAGATTCGAATCCCAGACCTCTAACCTCAACAACATGAATACTAACCACTAGACCAAACCATCTTTGCTAATGGAAATATTATTCAAGTAAATATTATACCTCAACAAGTCTTTGAAAAAAGCAAAACACAATATCAAACATCACCTTTCAGAAGCCTAAGCTTAGCCCTGGTGCCGCCCTTGCCATTTGTCGTCGTTGTTGTTCGTCGCCGTCAACTCCAGTTGCGCGTGAGATACATGCGCGTCACCTTCTTCCTTCTGGTGCGTGCATCTCACGCCCCTCTCTCTTCACCGCAAAATAAACTGAGCTCGTCGCTACCGGAAATCGCAGAGCTCCTCCGCTGGAAATCGCGAGCTCCTTTCATTGCTTCACCATCACCGTTTGAATATGAAAAATCTAGCCTCGTCGCCATTCGAATCAGCCTCATCGACTCGTCGTTCACCTTGTCGCAGCACCGTCGATCTTAACATCTCGTCGCCGCTGGAAACGTTGATCGATCGAGACATAGGAGCTTAGCTCCGGCGAAGCTTCAATCTCGATCTCGGGGGAAGAGCGGTGGAGGAAGAATAAGAATCATGGTGAAAGAGCGGTGGCGTTAAGCGGCGGAATGGCGGCGGCTGGGGACAGTTACAAATTTCTGATCGGAGGAGGAGAATCCAATCGGAAAAATGAAAAATAAAAATTCTGAAATTTAGGTGGTGTTTATAGCCTTTTGATAATTTCATAGTAAGTCCTTAAATTTGTTAGCATATTTTTAAAAAAACATCTTAAAATAAAACTTACAATAATTGGACAACAAAACCTTGCATAAAGTTTAGCTTGCCAAAAATAAAACTGTGTAAAATATATTAGATAAAATTCAAGTAATTAAGAGATCGAATCCATTTCAACAATATATTAAATTTATAATCATATAATATTTTTAAAAATTAATACCTACTATAATATATTACTATGTAATTCAAGTGTATGTTTAAAATCATAATTTACTTTATTTATAACTCTATCTGCAATATATTTATTTTAAAATTTTAAAATTTTCAAAAAACATTAATTGACACATAATATAATATATTTATTTTACATGGCATCCATCCAACTATCAAATTCTTAAGCTAAATATAATTTGCTAAAATCAATATCGCTAAATAAGATTTTCTAAAATCAATCCCGCATTTGTACATTTTTTGTGATTTTATTTTATTTATCTAATAATTATGAATGAGAAATATTACATTTTCTGTTTTATTTGTACACCAAAGAGAAGTTTATAGTTTGTTTTTATATGTTTTATGTTAGATGATGCACACATCGTATACCATTTTGTAACTTGCCTTTTTGGTCTTTGGACTGCTTGTTCAAAACTAATAGAATATTAGATGAATTATAATGAGGTTAAAAAATGAATACCTTTCTGATTGATTTGTAATATCATTTTTCATATCTGATTCTACGTTGTACATCCTTTTTTACACACTATATATATATGACTACACACAACCACAATTATTTGTAGGTTTTATATTCTATCGTGGTATCAGACAAGTTTCACTAAAATTTCTGACATTTTTTCTCTCTTTGCCTGAAACTCTACTTTCTCTATTTCCCATATTAAAAAACAAAAAATAAAAATCCTTCTTCCGGCACATTTTTCCGATGCCACTACTGTTCGCCTGCTCCGTCACTTGTCTGCTCTCCGGTCATCTACTCCGATCAAGCTGCTTCTTCGCCGCATCTACAGTCCGGTGACCTCAAGTTAAGTTGTCAAGATCTTTCGGCGACCCTGCAAGATCTTTGGAGACCGCCAAGAGTCAGACCTTGACGTCGTCGCCCGGAGATTCTTTGTCGAGGTTGACCACCTCTTCAACGTCCAATTTTCTCTCTCCGTCCAGCGTCTGCTTCAGTTCAAGAAAAGAAGAAGTGTTTTAGAATTATATGCAACCTCTGCTGACTTTTCGACCTCACGTGTTGTCACGAGCGCGTGACACAGATGCGCGCCCTCTCTTTGACTCACGCGTGTCCTCATGTGCCAGCTACCAATTTCCCTCTTTCCTAAGCGTTTTCCGAGACTCTTCTTCAGTGCATTTTTAATTTTCTTATGGCTCTTTTTGATCAACCACAGTGCTAATGATGTTATGTTCCGGGTCATGTTGCTTTCTGTTGCTCTAAATTGCACGGTGAATGGTACCAGTTGCAGTGTCACTGGTTTAAGAAATTTGGTCATGTTGCTTCTATTTTCTCTCATTTGGTCTCTCGAGCATCATCTCTTACATCTCCACCACATGCTCCTCCGCGTGTTCACTGGATAGCTGATTCTGGCGCAACCAACCATATGACTTCTTCTTAGTTCTCTCTTGAGCATGTGACTCCCTATTCTGGTAACAAACGTGTTATTTTTGGAAATGGTTCTACTCTTCCCATTACGCATGTTGGTCACTCTCGGATCTGATTCCCTATCATTGTATGATATTTTAGTTGTTCCACATATTGCTAAAAATTTGTTGTCTATTAACAAGTTGACTCGGGATATGAATGATGTTATTTGCTTTGATGATTATTCTTTCACTATTTTGAACAATTTTACCAGAGATGTTATTGGCAAAGGCCATCATGATTGTGGCTTATATGTTTTGGATTATGGTGGTGCTGCTTTATCTTCTTTTGCTGCATCGAGTGATTCTAAAGCATTTTTTAACTTTGGCATAGTAGATTGGGTCATGTGCCTCACAACATCATTTCATCTTTGAGCAAGTCTGGATGTTTGTTAGTTACTAGTTTGCTGCCACAAGCCTCATTTATGTATTTCTTGTGAGATGGCTAAAGGCAAGCGTCTTTATTTTAATGATAATTTAAAACGTGCACCACACATACTTAATTTAGTTCATTGTGACCTCTGGGGACCCTTACCTATTGTCTCTCGTGTCGAGTATCATTATTATGTCATTTTTATTGATGATCACTCTCGGTTTAATTGGTTATATCCTCTGCGAAGTAGTCTAATTTTGTGGAGGCTTATATACAATCTGAAGCATTTGTTGAGAATCAGTTTTCCACCACCATTAAAGTTTTTCAGATTGATGGTGGAACCTAGTTTGTGAATCATCACATGCGAACTCATTTTGCGTCTAAGGGCATTCATCATCAGCTTTCACGCCCTTACACTCCAAATCAAAATGGTCGTGCAGAGAGGAAACATCGTCATATTACAGAGACTGGTTTATCGATACTCTATCATTCTGTCCTTCACCATTCATTTTGGTATGATGCTTTTTCCACATCAGTCTACATCATTAATAGAATGCCTACTCCGGTTTTATCTGGTCAGTCTCCTCTCTCCATTATTTTCATCCATTTTGTTGCCGTGTTTTTCCTTACTTGAGGCCATATGCTGCGCATAAACTGGCCCCTGGGAGTTTTTCCTGTATATTTTTGGGTTACAGTTCACAGTAAAATGGTTACAAATGTTTTGATCCTCATGCAAAGAAAGAGTACATCACTCGTCATGCCAGATTTGATGAGTCATTTTTTCCAGCTACATGTAAATGTACTGTTACAAATTCTTCATCACTGGACATTTCAGCATTTTTATAGCCTTCGTTAGTTCAATCGGAGGTTTTTGAGCCATCCGCTCCTTCAAAATCACCCATTATTCTGGAGGATTTAAAATTTAAAATTCCACCAGAAGCTCAGGGTTCTTCAGAAAATTGTGTTTGTTTGCTACAGGATGACCTACCGCATAATCGACAGTAGCCGATGATGCAGCCATCATTGATTCACGCACCGACCACCCCGGCCATGCGTCAGCTCGCACACATCAGCTAACCTGCCACATGCTTCATTGCCGGCAGCTCCGGCGACTCCAGCCTCATTTGCATCATTGCATGTCTCCGCCCTTAGGTTCAGCGCCCATCTCTAGGCCATCCCCAGCTCCTGAACCTTCTTCTAGACATCTGATGGCTGCTCGTTCTCGTACTAGTTTTTATGGTACTAGGATATCTCTGATTATAATATTTTTGGTTTATTGAGCTCTTTAATTGCCAAGACCGAGCTCCACAGTCATCAGTGTGCTGTCAAGGACCATGTATGGGTTGATACTATAGACTCCGAAATGGCTGGCCTTCGTGCTCAACTGACGTGGGAATTGGTTTCGCGTTCACCACATGTTAATGTTGTTAGCTCAAAATGGATGTATCACTTGATGTACAAGTTCGATGGTTCACTTGATCGGCATAAGACCGGGTTTGTTGCTCAAGGTTTTTCACAATTACCTGGTTTTGATTGTGATCATACTTTTAGTCATGTGGTGAAGACATCTACTGTTTGTAATGTTTTATCGATAGCTGTCACCAGAGATTGGCCGTTGCAACAAATTGATGTTAAAAAAGCTTTTTTAAATGGTGTTCTTGATTCCCCAGTTTACATGGAGCAGCCTGCTGGTTACAAAGATCTGATGCGTCCTGATCATGTTTGTTGTCTATGCAAGGCTATTTATGGATTGAAGCAAACACCTCGTGCTTGGTTTCAACATTTTAGTACATTTTTTTATTGGTCTGGGGTTTGTATGCAGTTCTACAGATACCTCCTTGTTTGTGTTCTCACAAGGTGTCTCTTTACTCTATTTGCTCGGAAGTTTATTGATCGGGTTAATCAGGAATTCAAAATCACCGATCTTAGGACTTTACAGTATTTCCTGGGATTGGAGATTGTTCGTAGTTCTGATGGCCTATTCCTTGTACAAGTGAGATATGACAAGGACATTTTATTGCGCGCCAGAATGCAGAATTCGGTGCCGGTTGCTATTCCATTTGTAGTTTTTTCGCAGCTTTCAAGTTCTTCTGGTAAGCCATTCGGAAATCCCACACTTTATCACTCCTTGGTTGGTGCACTACAATATTTGTCATTACGCGTCCCAATATTTCTTATACCGTGAACACGCTCAGTCAGTACATAGAAGCTCCAACTATTGACCATTACTAGGTTGTTACTCGAATTCTGCGCTATGTCCGTGGCACTATGCATTATGGTCTTCAATTTTGCAAGAATTCGTCCGCTTTTCCAGTCTTGGGTTATTCTGATGCTTGGACTCGTTGCATTGAGACTCGTCGGTCTACTTACAACTATGCCATTTTTCTTGGTGGTAACCTAGTTTCATGGAGTGCGAAGAAACAACCTACGGTCTCTCGTTCAAGTTCAGAATCAGAATACCGGGGCTATGTGTAATACTGTTGCAGAACTAGTTTGGTTGATGAATTTACTTAGGGATTTACGCGTCTCTTCACGTATACCACCTATTTTTCCGTGTGATAATAATTGTTCTCTTTTTGCTCATAATCCAGTTTCGCAAAAGAGATTCAAGCCCATAGACATTGATTATCATTTTGTGCGTGAGATGGTATCTTTTGGCAAGATCAATGTTGCTCATGTTCCTACAGAGCAACAACTTGCTGACATCTTTACAAAGGTTTTACCTCGTCCTCAGTTTGAGTTCTTACGATCTAAGTTTTGCATTGGGACAAGTCCCACGTTTCGCTTGAGGGGGGTAATAGAATATTAGATTAAGAGTCCGTCTCTTGAAAGACGATTTTTCCATAAGTCATGGAAAGAACAAGGTTTAAAGTGTAAATTAGAAGAAATTAAGATAAAATTTTCGGGTTGTATGAACCGGGTTATAAAATTTATAACTACTACGTGTTTCATAATAAAATTTTAATATTGCAATGGAGACCTTTTACCTTTTATTATTATAATTAAACCCCGTCTTTCCATAAGTTTATAGAAAGGCCGTTTTTTCCAAGAATTTGCCTTAGGTTAATTAGAATCAGGTTAAGAAATGAATACTCTTTCTGGTTGGTTTTGTATATATTTTTTTCCATATATGATTATACCTTGTATACCTTTGTACTCATTAAATATATGAATACACACTACCACATTTATTTGTGAGTTTTACCTTCTATAAAAAACTCTCGAAGTTGTCTTCTTAAAACCTCAAATGCATGCTGCAAGAGTCCAGGTTTGTATCTTTTAAAGTTGCAAATATGTCTTGTGGATGATGGACGTATGGACTAATTTTTGGAATTCACGCCACATTTTACATGACAATACTGGTTTATAAGGAGAGGAGTGACCATGGTAGAACTGGGGTTAATTAGTTGTGTGAAACAATCCATTTTTTTTACTTTTTGCATCTTCCTTTACTTATTCTTAGACTGCTTCCACATAACTCTGAAAGTACTATTATTAAAAGTCTAAATAAATGCATCATGGTGGGCTATGCAAGGAGAGGGGTAATTTGAAGGCAAGGAATGCGGAAAATCCAAGCGCTTTTAGCAGTTTAGGCAGAATTCATGGCACTTCATGAATTAATGACAAATATAAGAAGTAGAGCGGCCAAGGATATATGTGTTCGGACGGATTGCGAAATGACACACAACCATATTCATAACTTCCCAAATGTCCCTCCATGACTAAACGGACTGCTCAGGAATATCATAATGTTAGCTATGGTTTTCAATAGAATACATATAATCAAAATTCAAAGATCAATTGTAATGAATGCCCATAACATGTATTAGGTGGTGCTAATCACCAAAATTCTATGGAAAAATGTAAGCGCTCGACTCTTTGTTTTGAAAAATAAAATAAAAATGTTAGCTATAGTTTTAAATAGAACACATACAATCAAAGTTCCAAGATCAATTGTAATGAATGCCCATAACCTGACACGACATGTATTAAGTGGTGCTAATCACCAAAATTCTATGAAAATATAAGCGTTCGACTCTCTTTTAAAAAAAATCTAAATGCATGCTGCAAGAGTCAAGCTTTGCATTGTATTTTCTGAAGTTGGGAGTACTCTTACATCGCATTCGGAACGCATTATCTATGTTTTATTATTTAAAATATTATGAACACATTAAGATGTTTTTTTAAAAAATAATTCATTAGTATGGTGAAATTTTTCTAAAAATAAAATAAGTAGATGACGCATTGCACGTCATTATTTTAACATTGAAAAACAATCGAGAACATATTTAGAGAATAAATTAATTAAATGAAATAGCTTTACTTTAACAAAAATCAATTATAGAGAAAAACATTAATAATATTATGAAAATTATTATTATATTTTTGAGCTGTATATGGGTTGAATATTACTAAACCTATAATTTTCTTATAAACTAAAATTTATAATAAATAATATTATTTCATAATTTATATAAAATAATAGTTATAATATTTATATTTAATTTATTTTCTTTTAAAATCATTAATTTATTATTATTTTATATTATAAGTAAAATTATATTATATAAATATTTTATACAGTATATTGTAATTTAATTATACTTTACATTTATTTTCAAAAAAATATATTATATTATAATTATTATTTGTATAAAATTATTATAAAATTATTTTTGTGTATGGGTCAAATTTGAATAAAACTATAATTTTCATATGAATCCTTTTTTAATAATATTATTTCATAATTAATATTGTAAATAATAGTAACAATATTCTATAAAAATAGATTTTATTATATGAATAATTTAATTTATTATTTATTATTATAAATATTTAATTTAAATATAAATATCATTATATTATAGAGTATTTTGTATTTGAAATAAAATTATATTTATTATTAAAATAAAAAATAACAATATAATGTTATTATATAAATAAAAGTATTAAAATATATTAATGTGATAAATTCAACTTCCATTCCTTTAGTGGATCGCTATATCACGACCAGTATTTTAATTAATCGCGCCCTGTATTTTGTATTACCTTTTGTATTTGTGGATATTTTTAAATTAATATATAAATTATTAATAATTCAGTGGAAGAATACAAATTAATTTGATTAAGTAATTAAGTCCAATTAAAATAGTTTAATTATTAATAATGACTCTAGTGGTTGATGGTGGTGGTAGGTTGGCGGTGGTGGTCAGCCGGCGGTGGTGAATATTTTAACTCAGTGGTGTTCGGAGAATGGAGGAAGGCGGCGACGGTGGGCGGCGATGTTCTTGTCGCCGGAGGTAGAATTTGTACGCTGCTGGCGCGGCAGTCATTCTCCTGTCGTCGGTGTTTATTTATTCTCCACCGTTGGTGTTTATTTTATCTCCGCCGGTCACTTCTCCTCCGCTCGCCAGTCCCTTCTCCTCCGCCCGCCGGTCTTTTCTCCTCCGCCGGTCCCTTCTTCTCCTCCTCCTCCTCCTCCTCCTCCTCCGCCCGTCGATCGCTTCTCTTCTCTGCCGCTCGTTCTTCCACCCTCCCCAAACCAATTATTTCTCCTCCCCAGGTCCCGTTTCTTCTCCGCCGCCCTCCGCCGATCTCTTCTCCTTGGCCTACGGACTTCTCTTCTCCTCCACCTGTTCTTCTGCCCAGTTTCTTCTCTTCTCCTTGGTCCGGTTCACTCTTCTCCCTCCCGGTCCGGTTCCGTCTCCTCCCCCAGGTCCGTTTCACTCTCCTCCCTCTGGGTCCGGTTCTTTCTCCTCCCCCTGGACCCGTTTCTTCTTAGCTACCCTTCCCTTCCGGTTCTCATCTCTCTTTCTCCCCTTCCCTTTTTTTATATTTCCATTTCCTTCTCATTTTCATCCATTTTTCCTTCTCGCTTCCTAATTTCTGACTCTTTTTTTGGTTCTCTTTCCCCAACTCCCATCTTCCCACATTTAGTGTCATTTATTGTCTTTTAATCCAAAAATTGCCCAAAATATTTCTATAAAACATGGGGAAAAATATTCAGATTTTAAAAAAATATTGTTCCACTATTTACTCTACCTTTGGGTCTTCAAATGTCTATGTCTTATGAGGTATTTTTTAAATTTAATTGTTTAAATAGAAGCTTTTAATTTATATTTCATATTTTATAGTTGTGATATGTTATTATAATTTAAAATGGCTTTAGGGGTTTAGAATAAATGATTTGATTGATTTAAAATATATCTTTAAATATAAATATTTATAATCCAACTATTAAAATTATACAAATATTTTTTTATGGTTGATCTAACTATTAATACATATCATTTCTCTCTTATTGAAAATTATTACTGATAAATTATTGTATTTGATATGTAATAATCATCTTTATTATATTTAATATGTAACGATTTCTAACTAAACTGCTTATTTCACTTTATTACTCATATTTTTCGTAGATGACTAAATTTCAAAATTGTAAATAAAATTATTTATTTTCAATTTATATGTTAGACACAAAAAGTACATAAACTTAACCTAATTTTTTAAATTAATAATACAGGGCAACGCACGGTGGGATTCCACTAGTTTTTTATTTAAAAAAATTAGAATCAAAATATTTATTACAACACAAAAATTCACTGAAGTATTTTAAAAAGTGAATTGAATACTCAACACTGCTATTCAATTAAGATAGTAGACACAAAAGCACATCTAACATATTTATGGGAAATTACGTTATGGCCCAAAAAAATGTTATGCCATTATCCTTCTCTACAAAATACACAATTTTTGCTATTCTTGCATAAATATAGAAATAGAAAACAATGTTTTTTTGGGTGAAATGTTGGAAAACGCTAATACATGTTCTAGAGTAACTTAAAGCTGATTACTTGGAAGTAAGAAAGGGAATTCGAAGAGGATTACATATATGTTCATGTGTCTAATTGCTGATAAATATTTCATCACGGACATGAAAAATACAATATGGGTGTATAGGGTATCGTCACATTTGAGAAGATTTCAATTTGGAATCACGAGTAAAGTTTTTGCTATTTGCACTTAGGTCCCTCCAAGAAAGTTGGAATTATCGAATCACACAATTGGTGATTCCAAAATACAATTCAATAATGTACGATTGCGCATTTGCGATTTGGGCACGTATGGGTGAACATAAGGGTCTTGAAAGTCAACATTGAATACTTCTACAAAATATTGAAAAATTACACTGTGGCCCAAAATTGTGTTACCTCATTATCCGTTGCTCCAAAATATATTATTTTTATTATTATTTCCTAAATATAGAAATATGGAATAAATGGAATTTTTGGTGAAATGTTGAAAATCGCTAATACATGTTCTAGAGTAATTTAAAGTTGATTACTTAAAAGTAAGAAAGAAAAATTGGAAATGATTACCAATATGTTCTTATGCTCGATTGTTCAAAAGAAATTGTTAGGTATTTGAAAAATACAATGGGAGTGTATAAGCAATGGGAGTGTATAAGATAGCATCACTTTTGAGCGATTTCAATTTGGCGTTACGAGTACAGTTTTTACTTTTTGCACTTATATCCCTCCAAAAAAGTTGGAGTTGTCGAATCAAGGAATTGGCGAATTAAAATCAGCGTTCATCTGTAATATATGAATTAAAATTATTAGCCTAACAATTACTTAATTATGGGAGGAATATATAAAAAATATATAAATTAAATCTACTCTGACCCGGTTCTCAATCCACTCTGACCCTGGGCTCTCCTTCCCCAAGCTTTTTTATTTTTTCGGTTCGTATTCCACAACTTCCATCTTCCCCTAATTAATGTTTTTGATTGCGAAAATTGGTGAAAAAATGACTTATTTCAACTTCCATCTTCCCCTAATTAATGTTTTTGATTGCGAAAATTGGTGAAAAAATGACTTATTTTAGCACATATCAATATGTGATAAGTGATAACATAAAAAATCAATTCATTAA
>JAULKM010149754.1:0-17393 GCA_032355605.1 Rubia tinctorum | reverse complement strand
CTGCCCAGAGTCTGAAGCCCGTCCCCTCGCTCGTCAGTTCCCATAAGAACTGGATTTCATCATTCGGGACGTTTGTCGCCTCTGCGCGACAAAAGATGGTAGAGGAGAAGAGACGGTGCACATACCGCAAGGATGGGTGAATGATAGTGTTGTTCTTGTCTCGGACATGGCATACCTTGCGAGTGATGGCATGGCAAAACATAAAGCTCTCCTCCATAGTGGGTGCGCGTCTGTCTGGATCGAGCCTAGCTCTTATCTCTGTTGTCTACCATCCGAATGCCACCTCAATGTCAAACAGTGTCATCTCGTAGGAGCGGTTATTCAAATGGAAACGAATGAACCGTTCACAGGGAATTCCATCCACCTCCGTGTAGGTCTTCACCATAGCAAAAAACTCCAGCATGTGGCGTGGGTAAGTCAGTGCTGCCCTGGACAAGAAGCCTCCTAGACCCCTCTTGTGAAGGAGGCATAGGATGGACTCCCTGTGCTGAAGAGTCTGCAGTGCTGCTTCATCGGCGAAACAGGTCTCTTGGATCCTACGATTGGACAAGGCATCCCACTTCTGAGCGTAGGCACCGGTAATCCGATGCAGTCCCATAAAGCGGTCAGGGACTGGGGCTGATGTAGGCTCAGGGTCCGAAGGAGGAGGTGGTGGTGCTGACGGACCTGCTCTAGTTCTTTTCTTTGGTGCCATATCTCTGCTCAAGATAACAAATATATCAGAGACACCAGGATATAAAAATCTAATAAACACTTGGATGTTATATCAATGGATACTATTTACATTGACTAAAATGTAACTTATAACAATAAGCAAAACGAATGTAAGTTCATGTGCATATGATAAGGCCAAACATACTACTAACTATACTTATGACAAAAAAAACCATCCAGCCTAAACGAAACAAAACTAAACTAAAATTGAAATGTTGCCACAATAAACAAACCTAATCCAGACCAAAATAAACCTAACTGAAACCAAAATCAAGTAAAACCTAAGTCCGATTTATAGGTAAAATGACTGCCAAAATCTCAGTCATTATCAAAATCACAGCCTCAATTTACATCCTAAAGGCTAAGCCAAAAATTGCTGGCAAAATCACAGCACAATTCATCAACATGCACAGCCAAAATTAGGGCAATTCATTACAGCCAGAAACAAAACAACAGTCCCAAAACATCCGTCTGCAATCATACCAACAGTCCAAATTTCAACCAACAATAAACTAACTGCACACCTTAGGGTGCGAAAAATGACACATCTTGCGTCGAGATGCTGAGCAAAATGAGGTCTCAGCTGATGGGATGCGCCAAATGATGTGGGACACAGAACAGAATGAGCAAAAATGGAGTGTCAGCCGACGGCCGGTGCTGGTTGACACAGACAGCACCGGCACGAGGCTACAACCCGTGCCAAGGCCTACATGCCGCACCCAGTACGAGGCTCCTTCGGCCGACCTGGGCTGTGCTAGGAATCTCCCCCCACGCCGGTTGCGGTTTCTAGGGTTCCTGGCCACTTTTAGGCCTATTTTTAGGCTCAATTACCTACTATTATATATGGACCTATGTCTACTAGGATTTAAGTTAGTGCTCATTTTTAGATCTCAAAAGTAAGCTAGAGAGAGAAAATACTCCTCCTTCTCTCTAGGTTATTTTATTTTCATCTTTTTATTTTTATTTTGCCCAAAGTGTTAAATCCAATGAAATACTTGGGTTCAATTCTTAGGTAGTAGGGATCTTACTTTGGGATAATATTTGTATTCATGTTTTGACGTTCATTTTGTGAGATTTCTAAATCTACCTATTTCTATATGCTTTTGTATTATTATGTTGGATTGTTATTATAATTCTTGTGAATTGCATGATTGTCACACTTAGTCTGCACACACCAAGTCTAATTTCATGTTGTCACACTATTGCTACCTCCCGGGGAAGGAAACTTAGATGCGCTTGGGGTAACAATAGTCTGAAACTGTGTGGGTGTGTGCACGTAGGATGTCGTTGTTAATCATTACGATTAACCATGCTCTAGTTAGCCGACCATGGGGTTAGAACCATTACAGGTAGAGATAAAATAATTAGCATACTAGGATTATATTGTTGATCCTGGAGCCATCGATAAGATGCCTATTTCATTTGCCTTTGTAGGCCTAGGGGTAGTGCGTTCATAGTGTTCTTCCCTGGACTTAATCGCACGGGAGAGAATCAGACATGCACAATGAGCCATTGTTGTTGTTGCACTCTCTTGGTTGCAGAAGTAAGATTGATGGAATATTTAATATGCACATCTCTATGTGACAGATAGGGGAAAGTTTTAAACATTGTCTGCACTACGTCATACAAACACTAGAATAGGGTTTAGTTTTTGTATTTGATGAAATTGATGATCGAACTGACATTAATCATGTTACACAAATATTCTCCGAGTGTTAGTTTAGACTATTAATTCTTGTGATTATTTGCATGCTAGTAGTGTCAGTACAAATCCCCCCCAATGATTGTTTTCACAACACTGTTTATTCCTAACACGTGGTCGGATTGACAACCCGATCACGGTTTTGTTTAGTTAATTATTAGATTTCTAACAGTGGATAACTCCGCTACTTGCCACTATCTACCATTCTTGGTAGTGTAGTAGTTGGAACGGGAGCAACATACAAATATCTATCTTTGAATCACGTCCCCCTCTTGGTTATTACTAGATCTTCTGTGAAAATTTTATTTATTTGTGATGCCAGGAGGGGGCGGGTCAGACCATTACCTTTTTTTATGGTGAAGATCGTTGAAGGGCAAACATAGCCGATGTAATTCGAAGCCAAAAGATTTTAGTTTTAGCATTCCAAAAGATTTTAGTTTTAGCATTTTCATAGGTTTTGAAGTTTAAGCACACGAATATTCAACCCCTATTACTCGAGTCAGGGTTTGATCCTTACCCATTTAATGGTGAAGATTGTTTAAGGGCAGACATAGTCGATGTATTTCGAAGCCAAAAGATTTCAGTTTTAGCATTTTCACACGGGTTGCAGTTTAAGCGCGAGAATAGTTGGAAAGTCGTTGACGTACCTCTCAAATTTACAATTTAAAAGTCCTAAAGTTATTCCTTAATACAATTAAGTAGATAGTGGAAAATCGGGATCGTCCACAAGAAAGAGGGATCTACATAAGGGTTTAAACATATAATGTGGATAATAGCCTAGATATAAATATACATAGATATAGATATATAAAAGCACGTAAAGAGGGGGGGGGTTGGTTGGTTTTTCTAATTTATGGATTTAAAGACCCGACAACTAGCAAAGTAAAGTAACTAGGCTAATAATGCAACAAATTAAGAAAAAGGGATAAAAACTACAAATTACAAAGCCTTGGGGGAAATTGATTCCCACTTACAAACCTCTTATAGATCATAGAACCATTCACTCACTCTATCACTTTCGTTACCTTTGGGGAATGCTATCACTTCCATTTTGATAGATAAACATTCATTTTTTCTTAATAGTAATTTACAAAGACGTTCAACGACCATTTGCAAACCTCATTAATGATCACTTTAGGCGATCCACACCAGAAATGTATTTCATCAATGACATCATACATGAAGAACCACCGATTTGATAACAACTACAAGCATTCTACCAAATGCCTAGCCATTTAACCAAACAAAGCATTCATTAGACTAAACCTAGAACAATCAACGTTAAAGATTTAACCTTTTAGTGCTACCTTAGGACAAATATGATAACAAACAACATTAATGTACTCATCTAACAAGATCAACATCATTTTAACAAGAAGAAGTTCTAATTCCATGTTCTTGGGTTTTCATGCCAAGGAGCTAAGAAATTGTACATCCTAACACTCAATCATACAAACACTTAATATTTTCAAACAACCTATAGCATATATGAAGCAAAAATACACATTAAGAACTGCTAAATAACAATTTCTTCAAGAAAGAGTGAATTAGATGTTCTTACTACATGGGTTAGAAGCTTTAATCAATTGCTCCCAAGTAGAATACTAACCCTGATAATGAAAACACATAACTAATCTACAAAAGCTAAGAAAAGAAGAAGAAAGCCTAGGGTTTTCAACCTAGGGTCGCGAAGAGGTAGAAGAGAGGAAGAGAGAGAATAAGATTTGGTATTTATAGTAAAATAAAGTAGAAAAGATTTTAGGCCATTCGTCTGTCGTAACTCGCGACACATATATCGCGACTCGCGACGGGGACTAACTGCAGCTTCTTTATTTCTTTTTTCGTATCAAGTTCCCACTTCACTTCAGTTCAATTACTCAAGTCTTTAAAGCTCAAAAAGAAGGTTTTCAAATCTTCAAATATAGTCTTCAAGGTCTTCAAAATCTCCCAACAATTGCATTATCACACAAAATCCCCTAGAAAAGTAATAAAAGCGCAAAAGTTGCTCTTAAATCTCCTTAGAGAATTTAAGGCAAAATGCCACATCTAGAGCACAAAAGTGTACAAAAGTAAATCTAAAAAGTCCCAAAATACTCGTATAAAATGGACACATCAATAGTTAGGCCTATTACACGAGTCAGGGTTGACCCTTACCGGTTTGATGGTGAAGATTGTTGAAGACCAGACGTAGTTGATGTAATTTATGCCCAAATATTTCACCTTTAGAATTTCCATATGGTTTACAGTTGAAGTCGTTGAGTAGTCAACCTTATTTAAAGACCATATGGTTTACCCATCTGTTGGTGAGGTTTCTTGAAGGCCAAATTTAACTAAAATAATTAGAAGCCCAAAGACTTCACCTTTAAAATTTTCATAGGGTTTACAATTGTTTCCAACTAATATCCTACCTCATAACACGTGTTGGGTTTTTAATATTTTCCTTAATCAATTTCTTATTTTTATTTTCATTACGGGATACTATTTCCTTATTAAGTTATTTGGCCCTAGCATTTGTTCTAGGGCTTGATTATTTTTGGACTGAATACATCATCAGACCAACAATATAATTTTCAATGTCGCTACATTGTCGTCAATTGGTCGGCAATATCGATTTGTATGTGCGACTTTAGCTACTGTGGTTTCAACCCAATATTTTCAAGCATATAGTGTTATTTTGCTTGGGCTGGTTGCCCTATTTGGCCCATTTACCCTAACCTGTGACCTCGCAGATGTGTTGGTCGTCTTTTGGGCCAGTAGATTAAACGAGTGACATTGGCAATTTTTTATTCAACCCACTCCTGTCCAAGCCTTCACCGTGATGGTGATTGGGCTGATTGCCCTATTCGGCCCAGTTTTTCTAATGACTGACCTCACAATTATATCGGTCGTATTTCGGCCTAATCAATTATTCGTGTGGAATCACCAAGTGTCGTTTCAGGTCACTCTAGTCCAAGCCAAATGATCAAATTAACTGGGCCTAATTCAATTGTGTAGCCCATAAAGGTGAACAACGACGTCGCCGTCAACTATGTCATGTCTCGTTTGAAGCGACATGTTGTGCGACGTCGCACCTGGGGTTGAAATGGCATCGTTTGATGGTGAGAATTTAAAACATCCGCCCTTAACCCATTCGCATTCCAACCACGATGTTGCATATAATGTCCTCATTAAAACAGTAAAAAAATCCATCCTACTAATCTGAGAAACTGTCTAAGTAAATAGCCTCATCATTAAGGCGAAGTTCATGGTTCTCAATTTCTAGTCCCCAATTTCTAATCGAAGCGAAGAAGCTAGAAAAAATCAAGAGGCACACATTTTAATTACTCATTCTTCTGTTATTTGTAAGTTGTTTTTCTTCATTTTCTTGCTTAAAGGATTGTGTTTATTTCAATGAATGTGTATGTGATGTTTGATTTATTTGTTTGGCTACAATTTTAGGCTTTCATATTCTCTTTTAGGTTAACACTTTGAATGTATGGCCAGCGTAAGTAATGTGTTGGGCATAAATATCTGCTACTGCATATTCGTGTAGGAATTGTATGTATATATTATGCAAATCTGTTGTTTACGTTGAATTTATGGTCTTTTGGGTACTTGTTGCACACCAATTCAGACATGATGATAGTCAATGTGAAGTCGCACATTCATCTAGTTTTTCAATGAACTTGACTATGCGAGTTTGCACATGCCTTCTGTATGGCCAAATTGGTGTGCAGCGCCGCATTCATCAAGTTCTTTGTTAAACTTGAATGTGCGACTTCGCATATGACACATCGCTCAAGCCGATATATCTACGACATGCATGCGATGTCGCTCAATATCTTCACATTGATTAATTTTTTGGCTTTTGTATCTACATCCATGTACAACTGATGTAACCTATAAAGCAGGTTTCCAAGAGGGCTTTGCATATGACATATCGCTCACCCACCCGATCGTACCACTAATACAATGATCTAGGAACATGACCTACGATCAGCAAAGATTACTGTAAATACCAGTTATATATAGATCATCTAAACAATTAGAGAGGTAATGACATTTTTTTAGACACTATCCATACATTGATAATACAATGACTTAGGCATCAAAGGTGGATGTTGGGGACTTCCCGAGACGCTATTTTGCAGGTTTCACGAAGCTAGTATGGATAATTGCGCTGATTCCAAATATTATGTTGGCCCGAAAAGAATCCCCGCATTTACCAAATTAAAATCAACTTATATCTAATTACAATCAATTTAGTTGAATAATTTGATTAAGTTAATATACACCTAATAACTTAATTGAAGATTCAAATCAAGATTGATGGCACATCCAAAAATCCTACCACCGACCTTCTTCCACCTTTCTCAGAAAGCCATTTTTGTCTACAATCTTCTTTTTCCCATCTTCCATCACTGAGAGATGGGAAAAAGTAAAATTTTAAGTTGATATTTAAAAAAAATGCTATTGAATAAGCATATTAGTTTTGTTCTTCAATCTAATAGATTATATTGTTGTGTTCATGATGATCACTCAATTTAATTTTTCATGTCAATGTATTTTATCCGATCTAGTTGTACATATCTTGTGTTCATAATTTTGCTTGTGTTTCTCTATTAGGAGTCTCGTTCTCGATATGTGTTTTTCAAGTTGTTTACAGTTTAGACAATATAGATAGTATTTTGGATCAATTGGCGTTACAATTGTTCAAGATCCCTATTTGTGCATAGTGATATTGATGCGTTATATGCTCCTTTCAGAAAAGTGGTAAGCGAGTTAATGTCCTCGAGAGCGATGTTACAGTTTTTATTGGACCTCTAATCTGTAATAGTACAAATGATCAGTTAAGTTGGCACGTAATTTAGATATTCTTACAATAGATTGGTTATTGATAGAGACTAGTAAGGGTGGGTGTTAATTTCACTTATTATATTCGCCATTGGGCATTTTTTCTTAACACATTTAAATGATTGATTTTGGAAAAAACTAAATTGAATAACTGAATATGTTAATTGAATAACTTAATAGTTAACTAAAAATATATACCTGATTTAGAATTGAGATTTTTTCATTTGAAGAATTGAAATTATCAATTTAATTCACTCTTTCATACTAAAATTTCCCCTTATTTACTAATAAAATTAATTAAATAAATTGCTCCTTTTAATTTTAATTACCTTTCCACAAAGTTAACAATTTGAGCTATCAAATGAAAATATGGCCACAATGTAAAATCTAACCTTATTACTTATGAGAACAGAGAAGTAAATGAAGTTGGAGACTTGATTTGGATTTTGTAGAATTTAGTAGATCGACAAAGGTAGAATGCCAAATTCGAAGACGCAACGGTAGGAGCACAATGACAGGAACCAATGCTGGAGTCTAGAAGGAGCAATGCAGTTGGGGTTAGGGATTTATGATTTTAGATAACTATATTATAAGAGTAGGTCTCCTGGCAGCCTGTCCATAAGTTTATGGACATGTCAGGGACCTATTTGCAGTTTGATAAGTTGGGGAAGGAAAAGAATTTGGGTTGGGCCGGGATGACATGCGGGTCTAGGTTCCTGCCCTTTCTCATTCTTTACCCGCGCCATCTTTTTCTCCTCCTTCTTCTTCTTTTTCTTCTTCTTCTTCATCTTCTTCTTCATCTCACTTGCCTTTCCTTCTATTTCTCTGTTTCTTCGCCACTTTGATTTATCCACCAATATTCGATCCTCCATTGGAAAGATCGATCTCCGATTACAAAAAGATTTACAAGATGTTCAAATACTCAACAACAAAAACCTAATCAAAATTGAAATCAATAAAAGATCACATAGTCACTGCATCTAGACGAATTCAGTTTAAATCAAATGAATTTCACATTCTAAACATCATTGTCTTCTGAACTATACACAATAAGGTAACTACCGCAATTATGGAGTTTACATTGCAGAATTATACATGAATGAAATCTCTGAAGCGGTGAATGTATGAATTCTGCAACTATGAACATGTAAAAAATATGTGGCAAATATTTGAAAAATGAACTAAATGCTTCTGAAAATTTTCGCATACACTATACACATGTTACTTTACAATACGCATCGTTGGTATTAAAATATACACCTGTTTTAAAAGCTTTTAAGAGGAATTATGAAACTTTTCTAGGAGATCACGCATAAGTTAAGATAAAATTTTACGATTTAAAATTATCATATTAACTGTGCATTGTTTACTTTCGAACATGTATTTTTTAAACAAAAACAGGCACATGATTTGAAAATGTTAATTCCTTTTATGAATAGCAAAACTTTGCCACGAGGTAGTGCATAAGTTACCTTATGAATCGTTTCTGTTTTGTTAAAACATCAATATGTTATCCTACAACTATTATTTTTTATACATAACAGAGGTCACATAATTTTGTAGTTTTTTCAAGTTTTCGTATGTACTGCATTTAATACCTTACAATGCATTTTCGTATGGATACTGATTACATTAAATTATGCATTCTTTTTAAAAAAACATGAGCAGATTTCCCTGACTTAAATCCAAGAGAGGTCACAGATTGTCTTGGCAGCGTGAAAGCAACACATGCAAAGCATTGCATACATGGTATAAAAAAACATGCAAATTTTGTCAATTTCAAACATGAAAGGGACTCTCACCATCTAAAACAAAATGAAAATTAAAGTGCTCGTGACAGAAATCAACCATTAGAGAACTTACAATTACAATAGTATTCCTATCTAGATTAACTAATAGTATCTAATACAATGAATCAATTATTAATTTTCAAATGAGATCATTTTCAAATCTTCAAGTTCAGCGTCATCTTCAATTGAATCTTCCTCGTGACGAAACGTATTGTGGAGTCCAATGTTCAATACTATATGATTCCTTAAAAGTTATAACCACTTCAGGTTTAGGTCCAACTCCTGCCAAAGAAACATACACATGGGATATTAACAGTTGCAACATATAAGCAAACATTTCTGATTCAAAATGAACAATAATCAACAATGAAAATAAAAGTCAATCACAAGACAACTAACAAGTACACACTGGATGCTAACATATGCAATATATAAGTAAATAGATGCAGTTCCTAATTCACAATGAACAACCAACACCAATATTTTTTAAAAAAAATCATATGCAACACAACTAACAAGTATACACTGGATACTAACAGATGAACCATATAAATAAACGGATGCAACATATAAGTAAACAGATGCAACTCGTTATTACAATTAAAAACAAATGAAAACAAAAGGTCATACGCAGTACGATTAACAAGTACAAATTGAATACTAACAGGTGCAACATATAAGTTAACAAATGCATCTCAGAATTTAAAACGAACAATTACCAAAAAAGAAAAAAAAAGGTCATTCACAATACAACTAATAAGTACACGTTGGATAATAACAGTTGCAACATATAAGTAAACAAATGCAGCTTGTAATTCCAGACGATCAATTAACAAGTTTGTTGTAACAACGAGAGGACAATTCAAAATCAAATCACAGAAAAACGCACATAGAAACCCAAAACACTATAAACGATGTTTATCCAACGCTCAACAAAACAAAGAGCATGCCAAGTCTGATAAATTGAACAAAAATTGTGTAATAATACAGTAAAAATTAAACCCTAGATATACGACATATCTCATCCTGCGAACGATGAGCAACAGATGAAGAAACAAAAGAGTGACACCAGAGAAGAATCGGAGAAATGAATGACGAAGAATTAAGGAAAAGAGGCAGAGAAACACAGAGAAGAGGCGGAGAAACGTGCGGCGACGGAGATATAGAGAAGAAGCTGAGAAATAGTCGGAGAGAAGAGGGAAATCGTCGGAAAGAGAAGAGAGCCACTGTCGCAGAGAGAGAAGAAGGAGAGTTGCAAAAAGAAAGAGGAACCAGGGTTATAATAAATTAAAAAGTTGAGTTTTCATTAATACAAAAAAAACATTTTACAAAATAGTCCCTAACCTGTTCATAAGTTTATGGACATGCCGTATTCCTGAAACTTTCTCATACATTGTTGTAGTATTCATTTTAAGAATTAGTTTCTAATTATTAACTTTTTATGAAAGGTTGTCATATGTAATAAAAGATAAGAATTAAAAAAATTCTCCAAAAACCGTTAAAAATATATCGTAATTTAGTTTGGGGGAAACCAGTATCTTTATTGGTTCACAATTATGGATGACAATTGGGTGGGAACAGACGCAGATTATTCTCCCTTCATATTCATGACCATCTAAAATTTTCATACCTATATTCGTTACATCACCCATGTCGGATACAACATTAAAACCCATCATTCCCATCAAATTTTATATAAAATCCACCCTTCCCATCGAATTTTATATAAAATCCACCTCCGCCCATCGCCTATTTAGATCTCCTCACCCTCTACAAACCCATGGTACTCATTGCACCTATATCTCCAAAAACATGTAAAATTCACTTTATTATAATGATTTTAATATAAAAAATTTAATATCTATACGCATGAAATATTATAAATAAGATATTTGCATTGTGGATAAATAATAATTTTACTATATTTTAAATTGGCGGGTATATAAAGGATCTGGTGGAACAGGGAAGTGAGGTAACGAATATAAACTAATATCTATACCCGACCCACTAGGTATGACGAATAATATTCATGCCGCCGTAAGACAGACCTCACTAAAAAATCTTGCTAACAATCAAAAGTACTCCCTCCAATATTCAACTATTGGCAATTTGACACCTTTGAAAATGATGCAAAATTTTGTAAAAAGTAAAATGAGTAGTGGATATTGGATTAGAAAGATAAAATGTAAATTGAATGGATAGAAATAATTTAAAATTTATCAAAAGAATAATGTGATAATAAAAAACAATTGTTAAAAGAAAAGAATTTCAATATTTGAAGAACGAAGATATTAGTAACTGTTCCCAAGAACGAAACGCCGCTATAGTATAAACAAAGGAAGGGATAGTAAATCCAGACCGGTCAACTGGTCGTCAAACCTGAAAAGCAAAAGGAACCAAAGGAAAATGCGGTTCAACTTTAATTATTAGTACTCCTTCCGTCTTATAGAAATTGATACAATTTTTATTTTTATCCGTCTAATAGAAATTGACATAATTCAATTCTTACCTCAATTGGCAAAAAATGAGCTTATATATTTACTATATTATCCCTCAAGAGGTTGATTAAATCTATTAGTCAATTCTTCCATCACCAAAATATTCTTCATTTATTTTCCATCAATACTTCCACCTCATCTTGCATAAAATACCTATCCAAAAGTAATTGTGTCAATTTCTAGCTGCACACTTACTATTTGACAGTCAACACTATCAAATTTTGACCACATATTTGAATGGATATATAAACAATAATATTATTGTACGTGGTATTGTTGGATTCGTCGTAATAAGTAGTTTATAAATATCAGTTTTTTATTTGTCATTATTATACGTAGTTAAACATATTAACGGTCAAATATGCTATTGAAAATCGTGAAAAAAATTCTGGACATTTTATGCTGGGACGGAAGGAGTATATATGAAAAAAAATCATGTATTTTCTAAATATTAACTCTGAATTAATAAACGTAGCTAGATATATTAACGATAAAATATGATTATTTGAGTCGTGAAAAAATAAATGAGCTAAAAATAATGTAAGGAGGGAGTCGATATTTAAGTGAAATTAAATGGTGTGTGATCTAGATGGAGATATTTGAACTGGAAAGGCCCGTATTGATTGAAAAAGGCAGAGAAAAAGGACAAACATTGAAAATCCAAATCCTGGTTTGCTCATGTTGTTGGCGTGATTTGCTCTCTCCACCCATCACCCATGTGAGGGTCTGTGGACAATTACGGTGCACGTTCTTCCCCGGCCCCGCTAATACCAAATCAAAACGCCTGCAATTTCCCATACACGGTGGCAGGTACAATGCCTACGCTTTCTTTTTTCAGAAAATACAACCATAACTATTTTACATGAGTGCAAATATAATCTCAAAAACTATGTTCCGGTATTGACCTATTGAAAATGACCAAAATACCTTTTCAACCTAAAACAAAAAGTTAAAAGACAAAAATGCCCTATACCTCCGTCATCTCTGATGCCACATGCTCCACCACCAGCTTTCCGCTACCCCCACCATCACCACCACCACCATCCAACCAGCCCCGCCCCTCCACCCCTTTCCACCCCGCTACCACCACCTCAAAAGATGGGAATGCCGAAGAAGTCTCAATGGAAGCGGTTATCAGCAGCTTGAAAAAAGGAAAAGCATGACGAACACCGATCACGATCCTCACTTTCTTCAACAAAAGGCCCTAGCTCAACTACGGGCGGCGCTCCACCTCAATGTCGCCACCCGCAACCACCTCCATGTGCAACCACGCGTAGAACCCAATTCCAACAAGAGGCACTCCCTTCTTCCCAATCAACGAAATCGCCATGCCCTGAGAGGGCCGTCGTCTCCCGACAATCAATCCCTCTAAGCTTCACAAAAATCCCGATGTCATCTCCTCCTCTGAATCAGACTTTTCCGCCCCGATCCCTTCTCGGAGAATCAATAATCTCAATCAAGTTGTACCTTCAAATGTCCCGGCGACGACGAGTTCCTCTGTCAGCACTCGCTTTTCGGAGGATACTTTTGGGGTCAATTCTGCCCCGATTCAACAACCCATTTATCGATCATGCTCTATACCCATTAGGAAATCTTACCTGTCGGTGCCGGCCACCACGCCATCTAGACCTCCGGCAATCGGAAAATGGGTGTCGCTCCCTGGTGCCAGAGGTGCCGGCAAAACAAAGAGCTGACCCTTCTGTAAATTGAAGGAGAGTACTAAAAGGGCAAAAGGTCCCGACTGCGAGGAACGAAGAGCTTATCATCGGAAAACAACAACTATCGGCCGAAGAGAAAACAACGGTGGAAAGAATTTGGATTGAGGACGGTGGCAATAGGTGTCTGCAGCTGAGCAACGGTGGGCGGCACTTGCGATCGAAGCTGAGCAGAAGCTTGAAAACTGCGGATCTAGGTTGTAGATGAACGGAGCATATCTTGATCAGTGGAGATGCTCACTGGGAAAAATGGAGTCGCCGGAGAAGAGCGCTATGACGGTGATTAGTTGTTTGGGTGCTCGTCGAAAACGAGTCACTAGAGGAGCTGGACTCGTCTCCCCACCACACCGGTGAGATTGGGGAAAAATGGACTAGGAAAGAAACGACGGAATTGGGAAGACGAGAAGAAGAGAAAAATGAAAGAGAAAGAATTAGGGATTTAGAGGTATGGATGTAATTTGAATGCTTTTTATAATTTTTATTTTATTTTTTACAGAGGGGTAAAATAGTCTTTTCACTGAATTCTAACCTTAAACTGCCGAAAAAAGGTTATATTTTGCCCATACATTAACTATCTAGGTTTATATTTGCACTTTCAATTATCACAGGGTTACATGTGCACTTTCGTGAACTATGTAGGGTTATATATGCACTTCGTTCTTATTTACATCGATTATCCATTAGACCATGTAGAGTGGTAAAATTACCCTGAGACTGCTCTTGTGGTTTCACCTCATTAAATAATCAATCTTTTTTTCCACCTTAGCAACTGGAATCACAAAGAAACAACTCAATTTTCTCTCCACAATGGTTGAAACCACTTTAAAATCGTTCCATGAACTCCACTTGATTCTTTCCATCATACAAATCAATTTTACCTTCATTATTTAATTTTAATAAATTTACCTATCAAAATAAATTAAAATGTGAAATTTAATAATACACTTGAAAATTTCAATTTCAATTTTAAAAATTAATACTAAAAAATAATTTCAATTTTAAAAAATATTTTATGAACTAGAAATAAAAAGAATCATATAATTTTTTTAAATGTAATTTTAATTTTCAAAAAGAAACAACGTATAATTTAAATTCTGAAAAATAAAAATCAGATATTTTTAAATTTCTTTTATCGATATTTAAATAGCACAATTTTTTTCCAGAATTTTCAAAATTCAACCCTAAATTTTAGGCAGGGGCTTTTATGCAATTCTAGCTATTTTCTAAATCCAAAGACCTATTTCTAATAATTTTACAGGGACCTTTGCTAATATTTTTTCAGGGCTTTTTTTTGTCCAATTTCCCCCATCATTTTCCCGCATTTGCAATCTGCAAAAAAAAAAATCAAAAACAATATTTAAAAATATTTTTAAAATGCAAATAATTAATATGATCATCGAACTAAAAATTATAAATATCAGCAAAAAATAGTAGATCATCAACAAAAAATCATAAAACATCAACTAAAAAATTAGAGAAAAAATTATAAACTAAAACAACAAAAAATAAAATAAAAATCGACAAAAAACTGATAAAACGTCGATTACAACTAACAAAATATCAACGAAAAATCATAAAAACATCAACAAAGTTTCAATTTTCAATTCTTTTAAAAAGATACAAAAATCAACTAATATCAACCAAAAGTTAAAAACATAAATTCCTATCACCCAAACTTCACCCAAAAATGAAAAACGCCTGCATAAAAATAATAATACTACAAAAAATTAACCTATGTCACCCAAAACTACAAACATCAACTTGTATCACCTACACCTCACTGAGAAAATGAAAAACACTAACTTGGGCTGAAAAAAGTAAAAAATATCAACTCATATAACAAAAAAAATTCCAAAACATCGACTCATATGAACAAAAACTCACCCGGAAAATGAAAAACATCAACATGACAAAATCAAAATAAAAACATCAACAAAAAAATTACTGTATCTTAAGAATATACATTATTCACTCAAAAAATCATAAAACGTTAGCAATATTTTAAAAACTACAAATATAAACTTATATCACTGAAAAAAGCTACACATATCAATTTCTAACACTTGAAGCTCATCCAAAAAATGAAAAACATCAGCATCCGAAAAATAACACTACAAACATCAACTCCTACTACCAAAACCTCACCTGAAAATTGAAAAACATCAATATGAGAAAATTTAAAAAATTACAAATATCAATCCATATCAACCAAAAAAAGGACAAAAACATAAACTCATATCAATTAAACTTCACATGAATATTGAAAAACATAAACATAAGAGAAAAAAATTCTAGAAACATCAGCAAAAAGCTACAGTAATGCAAGACTAAAAATTCTTCAAAAAAAGAAGAAGGGCCTGGTGGGATTTGAGCAATAACCACTACACCGACGATTCGTATTGAACATACACTTATTCAAATAATATTAAATTTTAGCATACACATTAAGAATATAAATTCTTCAAAATGAAGGTCACGCTAAGATTCGAACTCGAGACCTCAAATTCAACAATAAGAGTCATAATCATTAAACCAACAACCTTTGCTAATGAAAACCTCAGTAAAATAAATATTATACCTCAACAAGTATTTAAAAAAAGTAAAACACAATATTAAACCTCACTTTTCAGAACCCTAAGCTCTGCTCCGACTACGCCCTTGTCGTTCGCCGCCGTTCATTGCAGTCTCTGCTGTTTTCCGCCGTCGTCCGCTAGGCAAGTGCATTTCACGCACTGACTTTTCAGCGTGGATCTCATGCGCCTCCACTTCTCCAGCGTGCAGCTACAACTTCCACCGACAAAAATATCTTCTCCAGTCGTCGTCCTCCGCCACGACGCCAAAACCTAACTCAGCCGTTGCAATTAAACGATGCCGCTGCGATTGTTTTTTGTTTTGCTCCGATCGACAAAGTAGACAACGATGCCGAGATTAGTGAAGGAGAGCCACCATTGCAATTAACCACTGACTTCACCATGCTCTGTTGTGGATTCATCGTCGATGTGCGTACCGTGGATGAGCCACGCTATAAAATCACCGAAGAAGAATCGCTGAAAGTGCCACCACAACACCACCTCTCGTGGCGGAAGAGGAATCACCGGTGAAAGTAGAAGAATCTGAGTGGTTTACCGTGGTGGTATAGCGATTCGCGGCGGCGCCGATGCGGTTCACGCCTGTTTCCGAGAAACGAAGGAGGAAGACGACGAGAAAAATAAATGAAAATTCAGAATGATTATGATTTTTATATAGTTTTTTGATAATTGCACGATAGGTTCCTAGATTTATTAGTATATTTTTTAAAAACCCAATACCAAATGAAACTTACAATAATTGCACAATAAATCCTGCCCTAAAGTTTAGGCTGCCTAAAATAAGACTTTGTGATTTTCGTTTGGGACACGTTAGGGATGAACATCAGTTCGGTTTAATTTATTTTTGGTTTATTCGATTTTCCCCTAAAAAATCCAAAACCGAATCCAACTGAATAATCCAAATAACCTGAATTATCCAAACCAAATTTAGAATTTTGTTTAAGTTTGAATAGGGTGAATAACCGAATAATTTTATCATTTTGACATTGTTTGTGGTTTCCCATACCAAAATCCCATTAGCAGATGATTTTTAAATTTAAAAAAAAGTCATTTTAAGGGCCATTTTTTCTATGCCATATTCTTAAATGACATTCAATCTGGGCATGCTGACTATTTAGAGAAAACGTGAGTGATACCCTATTTATAAGTAATTTCTATGTAATAGTTTCTACATACTATCGATGTGGGACTAATGCACTTCCTTCTTCCTTCCTTTCAAACATCTTTTTCCAGCACTAACTCTTTTCCTTTATTGTTTTTCTTTATCTTCTTTACTTACATACATTCTTTGGGGGCTTAAGAGGTTTCTCAATACCCAACTCTCCAAGCTTCTTATCAGCTCTGGAAGGGGTATGGTTTTTTATTATTCTTAGGAAAAACAGGAGGAAGATCAACAATTTGAGGCAGGGGCTCAAATTTTTTTCCGGATCTTTTTGCATTATAGAGGACAGTTACAGAGGTTGCATAACAAAGAAGATGATGAGACGTCAAATGCATGTGTTTTCCGAAGCATTTAACATCTCTTTTGTTATGTTTTTGTTGCAAGATTGCTA
>JAULKM010149744.1:0-17394 GCA_032355605.1 Rubia tinctorum | reverse complement strand
ACATGAATTGATGTCACAATTTTATTTAGTGACACGTGTACCTGTCACTAAAATTTAGTGACACGTTAAGATGTCATCAAAACTGTGACACTTCCTTACCTGTCAAAAAAATACGTCACTACTAGACTCTTGTTTTTGTAGTGAATACTCTGATATTCAAAGCACGCACGCACAAGAGGTACTATTAAATATTTTAATCAGCCTGGGGATATATTTTAATCATTCATAATCAAAGGTGATGATAGTAAAATATTCTTAGTTAATTGGGTAAAATAAAAGTGTCCATCTTAGTTTGGGAGTCGTTCTTTTTACCTTAGGTTTTGAAAGGTTGGAATTTGTTACAAGTTGAATACGAAGTATAGAGAATATATAGAACCACAGAAACTTAAACGATAACATGTGTCTTGATTAAATTCAGTTACGGTTTATCTAAGTTTCTTTTAAAAGTTAAATGTCATGAAGAGTTTAATGATGAGGATTGTGTTTATTTTGAATTAATAAGAATGAAGAAGTTCATTTTCGCAGTTCAATTTACCTGGTGTTTTTCTGTAATATTGAAGAATACTAAAAAATAAAACTGATGATTTCTTAAAACATATGAGATTGCGGTTGCATGGTTCCATATACGTAGTCAAGTGCCCGCTTTGTAGTCTAAGGCATCAATCGACTCATTCTGATGCTCACATGATTCCATACATGCTTTGTTTTCTTTCCAATGCCTTTAGAGTCAAGGTTTGCATTGAAGTTGAAATACATCGATTACCGAAAAAGAAAAGGATTGCAGTTTCAAGTTTGCGAATAAATGAGATTAGCTAGTGAAAATTCATTGAATCTTGAATTCACGTGAGGTAGGGAAGGAAGATCCTTCGAAAATGTTTGCATTGGCGAGCGTATGGCCTATGATATTCGGCTTTGGTGTTGTAGTTTTGTGTCACAAATACTAATGGAAAACAGGTACATAGGCATCGGACTCCGAGCCCCGAGGGGAAGAAACCGGTGCTGAAATGATGAAAGCACCGATTTTTTGATGAAAAATATGAAAATTGGTGCTTATTTGCAGTTTCAGCACTGGAATGCAGACACCGGTGCCTAAAACCGATACCGTAGATGTATACATAGCACTAGTAACTAACGTAAAAGTGAAAGAAAATGGTGACCATAGTGAATTAATTTTTACCAGCACCGGTAATACTAATATCGGATGATTACTGGTGCTGTTAGTGTTTTTGGATCGTAATAAAATGGTGGGACAACACTAGCATCGTTATATTGGCGGTGTTACGATACTATGTAAACTCATAACACCGGGATAAACTGTACTAGTGCCAGGAAAACATGTCACCTCTAAAATGAAGGCTGGTATAGCTTTGAATTCTAGAACCGGTAGATAATTTTTTTTAAACCGGTGCTGATGCTGGTCCATATTATCGGAATAGTGGACCGGTGCTGATACCTGTCCATATGATCAGAATAGTGCATTTGGCGAGGAAAATTTGGTAGGAAATTATCTAGCACTGGTATATAGGTATATATGTATTCTATCGGTGCTGGAAGAGCATTTACTGCTCACCTACCACTATTCATTGGCGGGTAAAAAGTGAATTTTTGGGAGAGATGTCTCATTAATGATGATTTTTGGAGGGTTTTAGCATTGAATGCACAAATGAAGACCCACAAAGTTTAGATTTCAAATTATTTGGAATATTGATGATGAAATATGTTGCAAATGGGTTGTATGCATTATTTTGTGTGTTTGATCATGCTAATGATACTTGCATTGATGGAAAAAAAATGTGATTCTTTGCTAGATTTTTTGATTTCATTAATACCTTGTTTCGGAATGTGAAATTGTTGGGTAAGTTTTGAATGTAGTGATGTGAGTTGTACGTAAGGTTTTCAAAAATTGATTTTTAATGTTTATAATCTTGCGTAGATATGCTCATTGTGTGGAACTATAATTGTCGCACATTCGTTAATTTGTAGAGATGGAACGTGCAATTGAGAGGCGTAAACATGTGTACTACAACATTAGTTGGTGGAGCGAAGAATATGTTGATTTCGTGGAAGAGTTATTAGAGCACGCAGATGGTCGTGAGAAGTGAGTCTTATGTCCTTGTCGTGATTGTAAGAATCGTAACCGTAGTGGTGATAGAAACATCATGAAATTCCATTTGGTTAAGAGAGGGTTTCAAAAAGATTATTTGGTTTGGACATCGCATGGTGAGAAGGCACCGTGAGATGTGGTTTTAGGTAGTGGAGGAGAGTGTTTTTGGGATGTAAATTTAAATGACATGTATGAAGAGGCTGTCGATGAATTTAGAGGGAGAACTGAAGTCTTGTCAAATTTCTTAGGTGAGAAAGATAGACTGTTGTATCATGGTTGCAATAAGAAAGATATGGTAATGTCATATTTGATGGAATTGTTTAATATGAAAGGTGTTGGTTCATAGAGCGACACTAGCATGAATAATTTGCTAAAGTTCTTGATGAGAAGCTTCTCTCCAGTAACAAGTTACCAGACAACCTCTACGAAGCGAAGATAATTCCTTATCCGATGGGAATGTAGTATGAAAAAATACATGTTTGTCCCAACGATCGTGTTTTGTACACAAGTGATTGGGAGAATGAGGTGCCTTTCTCTTTATGCCATGTGTCACACTACAAGAAAAGGAGAAATGTGGTTGTCGATGGAGATGTTGTCGTAAAGTTAAGGAAACGGTTTCATGCAAAATGTATGTGGTATCTTCCAATTATTCCAAGGTTGAAGAGGTTGTTTAAGAATGCCAATGATGCAAAGAATATGACGTGGTATATGGAAAAAGGGTTCTCTTAAGGATGATGTGATTCTTCATCCAGCTGATGCCAATCAGTGGAAGAGACTTGATAAGAAGTATCCAGAATTTTCAAGTGAGCCTAGGAACTTGAGGATGACTTTGTGTACTGATGGAATGAACCCGTTCGGAAACATGTCCTCTAGGTACAATTCATGGTCGGTAATGGCGGCCATATACAACCTTCCACCGTATTTGTGTATGAAGAGGAAATATGTGTTGATGCCTTTGTTGATTTTTGGGCCAAAATAGTCAGGAAACGACATTGATACGTATCTGGCACCTCTGATAGAATATTTGAAGGTCCTATGGGCTGACAGGGTGGGTGTGTTTGATAGTTTTTGGGGATCGAAGTTCAAATTGAAGGCAATGCCCTTTTGTACTATTAATGATTTTTCGACATAAGAAAACCTTCCGGGTTATGTGGTTAAGGAGCATAAGGCGTGTCCCATGTGTGAAGAGTCCACATATTTCCAAAAGCTGGAGAATGGTCACAAAACAATGTATTTGGGTCACCAAAAATTCCTCCCGATGAAGCACAAATTGCGTGAGGATACATTTCAGTTTGTTGGTGGGGAGGAGGTCAGGAAGGCACCAAGACCTTTGAAGAGGGTTGTCATTCATAACAAGGTGAATAAATTGAAGGTTGTTCCTGGGAAAAAGATGAAGAAGGTGGATGTAGCGCTTGATGGACCTTGGAAGGAGAGGTCGATTTTCTTTGATTTACCTTACTGGGACCATTTGGAGGTTCGACATTGTTTGGATATAATGCACATTGAAAATAATGTGTGTGAGAGTTTGATTGGTACCTTACTTAACATTCCGGGAACACGAAGGACAACTTGAATGCGCAGAAGGATTTGTTGGAGCTTGGAATTTGGTCGGACCTAGCCCTGAAGGTGAGAGGGAAGTGAAGATACCCCTCTTCCCCCTCACACAATCTTTCAGGTGATGAGAGGAGATCAGTTTGCGAGTGTACAAGGAATGAAGGTGCTATTCGAATATTCTTCAAATGTTAGTCGCTTTGTGAATGATGATTTGCATATAAATGCCTTGAAATCACATGATTATCACATTCTCATGCAACAATCGTTACCAGTTTCCATCCGTGGTGTCATGGAGGAGGATGTGCGATTTAGCATTATGCGACTATGTTTCTTCTTCAACTTCATTTGTCGGAAGAATATAAGCAGGAAAACGCTTGATGGGTTGGAGCGGGAGGGGGTTTTAGTGAGATGTTTGTTGGAGAAGTACTTTTCTTCGTCCTTCTTTGACATCATGGTTCATCTAGTCATTCATTTGGTTAGGGAAATTTGACTATGCGGTCTAGTGGGAATGCATTGGATGTACCCATTCGAGCGGCACATGGGTGTTTTCAAAGGTTATGTTCACAATCGTAGACGGCCGAATGCGAGCCTCGTGCAAAGGTATGTGACCGAGGAGATCATTGAATACTGTACTTCGAACTTGGTAAGAAATCGGTGGGATTACCTGAACAAGAGCACTTTTGTAGGAAGAATGAACTTGCACGTTCAAAACGTACACTACATACACCCTTCTATGCTGAATTGATGACAATGTACCTTTATGTTTTACGGAATAGTAGCGAGACTACATTGTATGTTCAAAAGCACATGTCATATTTACAAGCACTACATCCGGACTGGCCTTCGAACAAAATACAGCCAGAGCATTCTTCCACATTTGTGAATTGGTTTTATAATCAATGTAACGTGGACAATATGCCAGGTAAACTGAGCATTTTCAAGAAGGCTAAACTACACTGTCAGAAGATACCTAGGGTATGATATTAATGGATTTAGTTTTGCAACAGCTGAGAAGGATAACAAGAGCATGACCCAGAATAATGATGTTTACATTGAGTCTGAATCGACTTGGCAGTCTAGCAAGAAAGATTAAAATCCAATTGTTGCAGTGATGGCCTTTTACAGGGTGATAGAGGAGATTTGGGAGTTGGATTATGTTTAGTTCAAAGTTGTGGTATTCAACTGCCGGTGGGTTGATAATGGAGGCGGGGTTCGTACGGAGAAACCTATGGGTTACACATTGGTGAACCTAACTTGAGTTGGGTTCGTGGATGACAAGTTCGTCTTAGCCGCCCAGGCATGCCAGGTTTTTTATGTCTGGGATCATAGCAACGAGAAGTGGCATTTCGTCCTACATGGGAAGAAGTTCTATTTCGAAGAGGGGATTTATTGGTCCGTCCGAGCCGAATGTCCTGAGTTCCCATTTGTTTTCCAATTTTGGAGGATATGGGTGGAGCTTTTCTAAATAGACGGCCACATGGTGATTGTTTTTGGGTAGATGAGATTGGTCAAATTGTGGGGGATGATGTTGTCTTCAAAAGGAAAAGATAGGTGCATCTTATCACCATAAATGTAATTATTATTATATATTTGTGTACTCACCAGTGTCCTATCTATTCAACATACTAATTTTAATATATGAATTTGGGTTTAGTTCATTTTTAGTGTTGCAAAGTTCTATTTTTTCCTTTATTATTTCTTCTTTGTAAAAAGTGAAAATGAAGACCACCACCAGTAAAGCAATTCAAATCAGTGCTGAAAAACAGAGCGTGTGCTCTGTTTCATCAAGGGCACCAGTTTTTGGTACAACTGGCACCGGTATTAGTACCAGTGCTCTGTACTTAGATAATATTTTTTGACATTGGTCTCGGGTTGGTAAAAAATGAGAAAAATGATTTAAAGCATCGTTAAGCAACCGCCTTGACTAAATAGGCACTGGTATGTGTCCTTACTAGCAGCGGTAACAAAACCGATGCCCTGTACTTAGAAATATTTTAGTACTATGGTTTCGCGTTGGAAAAATGGTCAAAAAATTGGTTTAAAGCAGCGTCATGTAACTTCCTTAGACTGTTTTGGCACCAGTATGAGTCCTTATTAGCACTAGTATTTGTACTGGTGCCTTATACTTAGAAAAAATTATAAGTTCGGTCTCTGGTTGGGAAAAAAGTTAGAAAAATTGATTTAAAGCAGCGTCATGTAGCTTCTTTAGCCCAAATAGGCACCGGTATTTGTTCTTCTTAAGATCAGTGCTCTTTACTTCGAAAATATTTCCCGACTTTGGTCTCGGGTTGGAAAAAAGATCAGCAAAAGCGATTAAAAGCAGTGGTAGGAAGCTGCCTTAACCTGAATAGGCACCTGTATTAACAGTTCATACCGATGCTAACCTAACCCCTACATAATAAAGGAAAAAATAGATCCACATCTGTTTCACCTTCCAAACCATGAAATTAGAGTGAAAATCTTCCCTATTAGCACCATCAGATCATCAACCAAAGGTTTCTAAAGGAATAAGGTTAGTTTTCTCCTAAGAATGTTTGTCATTTTACCAAGAGAGTTGCAAGCTATATAAAAATGTCTGTTAAGCTTTAATCATATAATAGGATATAGTTTATGATGCAATGATGTACATACCATTAATGTACATTAGTTTCATATCTCTATCCTTATGTCTATATTGATTTCCCTTGAAATCCGGTTGGAAGCGATGGGCCACATTAGTTTCATATCTCTATCCTTATGTCTATATTGATTTCCCTTGATTTCCCTTGACATTGATTTCAGGGAGGTGAGAGGTGAGTACCAAAATTAATTGGGCCACAATGTGATTTTTGAAAAATCACATCAACAACTTTGCAAAGGTTTAGGAAAGGCATATATTCCCCAATTAAACCTCTAAAAGTATAGGTTCAATTGGATGTGATTTAATTTCAACCAGGTTTCGCCAAATTTATGATTTGACAATTTCAAGAATCTTGGAGGGACATAAGTGCAAAATGCAAAAATTTCACTCGGAGATCCAAATTGAAATCCGATCAGAAGTGAATCTAGGATATTAAATTGTAATTAATTTTCCATGCACTTAAAGGAAAAATAATAAACGATCGATCCTAAAAAAGTTTCCGTAAACAAATCCAATTCCCTTTTTAATTCCAAATATCTTCCATAATTTAGTATAGAACATGTACTACCGGTTTATAATTTATACCATGGAAAATTCAATTGTTTAAAATTCTTGTATTTATGCTCTAATAACAAAAATCAAGTAATTATAATCAATGGATAAGGGATTCACACACTTTTGGGCAACAACGCAATTTTCACATAATGTTGTACAACTTTTCTATTTTTTGTTTCGAGAACGTTTCATTCCCCAATCATGAACACATCACAAAGTTGTGATTATACATTATTGAATTTCATTACGGAATCACCAATTTTGCATTTCGACAATTCCAAGAATCTTGGAGGAACTTAAGTGCAAAAAACAAAAATTTCACTAGAAAGTCGAAATTGAAATCCGGTTGGAAGCGATGCTGCATTATGAAACCTAGATTTATATTCCAAGTAAGAATCTAAAAATTTATTAATAATATGTGGGAAAAACTTACCAATTATCCTTCCCCTTTGAAATTCTTAGGTTCTAAGTAATCAAGAGTAAGATACTCTAAAACATGTATTAGCATTTTACTTATTTCTATCATAAAACCTATTTCCATTATAAAACCTTTATTAACCTAAGAATACCCAAAATCACATTATTTAGACGCAACTAAGAAGGTGTAACTTAGTTTTGACCAACAGTGTAATTTCACAAGAGTTAGATACATGCTCTTTTCGTTCATCTCGTTGACACAATCTTGGAACACCAGATATATTGGATGTTTTATATAATTTTTCAATCCAATTTCACAACTACACCAACCAAAAAACATTACTCTAAATGTTGGGAATAAATGTAATGTGCTAAAATATTGAGATCAAATTACCTGTGCGTAAATTTTTGTCAAAATGTTGGCAGGAAATTCAAAATTTCTCAAATTCCAATAGGCACGAGCATATATACGGGTGCTTGCTAAAATAAGTGATTTCCCGCCAAAGGAATATTAGGCTGAAAATGTTTCAGCCCAGACCCACAAATACAGGCACCAATTCTCCTAACTATGGCACAGGTAAATGATACATGTGCTAAACACTTAGTCAAAAAATTTGGACATACCTTTCTGTCCAAAATTTAATTAAAAAATTCATTTAATGTAATGATAGGAAGCTGTTTTTTTAAAAATAGACAGCGGTATTTTAAGATTGGCACCGGTTTTTTATACCTGTGCTCTGTACTTTAATTTTTTTGTTCCTTCCTTTTTGTCCATGAGAATTTTAAAAAAACTAATTTAAGCAGCCCCACACAGCTACCTTATGTTCATTTAGGCACCGTTATTTTGTTCAACAACACCACTAAAATACCGGTTCTCTGTACTCAAAGCTTTTTAGGCAATTCTAGAACATAGCAGAAGCAACATAGGCACCGGTATTTTACATTCGTACCGGTGTTGGATCTGGGAGTATAAAACCAAATCAATCGTCTTCCCCCATTAACGGTCGCAGTTTCACTTCCATAACCTCCTCCAACCGGTTTCTCCACCATAAATCCAACTTTTACCTATGATTCCCACGATCATTACTCTTCATTCACACCACATTATCCCACTCTATCAAATCCACCTTGAATAACAACCCAACATACACCCTTTTGGTAACTTTGAACCCATAAACTAGAAAGTTAGAGGATTCGGCTTCCACCCAGTTCCAAACTATCATTCTTCAATGGTAAGCCATGGATTTCAAGTGTTTTGGTCAAAAAAATTAGGGTTTCATTCATTTGGATACAAAAATATGGGTAAGGAAGATTAGGTGTTTGAGGAAATGTCTAAATTGGAAGGTATTTAGAGTTTTTAGTTGTGTGGGGTTGTACCCATTACAATTCTGGAGGCCTTGACTGTTGTTAGTTATGTTTGAGATGCTAACTTGTTTGTTGAGAAGTGTTTATATCATATGTTGATTATGTAGTGATGTTTGGGATGTTAACTTGTGTGTTGAATATCGACGAAACTATATGACATAATTATTAGGATAGGTTTATATGTCTTGCATTTGATAGCATCTAGGATCAAAGTACTCTACCGATAATTCAATGCAAATTTCCCAAATTGTTAGCTTAATCTAGTTTACTCTCTTGTTCTTGCATGTTCAGTAGTTGATAGATAAACCCCCCCAAAACCCTATTCGCAACATTGACTATTTTAGACACGCAATCAGATTGACGACCCGATTGCGAGTTTTGCGTAGTTAACTTTTAAATTTCTAACATCTCTGTGGATGACCCCCAGACTTTCCATGATCAACCCTTTGGTAGTTTAGTACTGAGTATAGGAGAAATATATAAATATCTTATCTTTCTGAAGTGCTCCGCAGGTTAATTCAATCTCCCGAAATGTGTGATTTATTAGTGACCATGCGGAGTGCGGATTATCGAGGTACAAAATTGTGAACTATATGCTAAAGGAAGTGGCTGGGAAAAAGATATATCTCCTATATGGAGGCTTGATCATGGCTATGGTAAATAAATGGGGTGTTTCAATGATACACAAACCCTTGCGCCTAGTATTATGATACAGCTGGGTTTGAGCACAAATAATTGAGATTGGTGCTCAATAGAAAGTATGAGTATTGTGTCATCCCAGGAGCCGCCGCTAGCTAAGGCCTCAAAGAGAGCAAGGGACCCATCAATGCAAAGGGGCGTGGCATCCCCATCTTGTAAGTTTTATCAAACTTGATGTATTTAACACACTAATTAATACATAGTTAGTTATGAAATTGTATACAATATTTTCTTGATGATTTCGTAGGTCACGAGAGTTCTTTAATAGAACAATTAGTAGGTATATGGCATGCTTATGAGTGAACATCAGAGCCGCCAATGCAGAGGTCACAATGGCGGAATCTAGTCACACCAAATTTATTGCATTTTCGAGCCTGTGCATTGACCCGGGATATGAAGCCAATGTGCTTAACTTCAAGTCTGGGTGCTCCAACAAAGATGAAGAAGAAGAAGATTAAGATGCATTTGAAGAGGAGGACGAGAGGGGACCCAATAATGATAGAACCAACCCCGAAATCAAAGAAATATTTTTAGATGATGGGAATGATAGTTAGTTTGTTATGAACTTGTTACAAAGACAAATTTAATGATTTTGTTTAATTATTATGATTATTATGAATTAACTTTAATTTGTTTAATTATTAAGATTTTTGAGAAAAATGTTGTTATTTGTGTGTTCGGTTAAGAAATGAAATTGTATACACTTGAGAAATGACATCCATCAACTCTTCGCATTTCGACTATAAGATCCCCACACGGTTGTTCGAAGTACCTTCTCCTCTTTGTTAAGGTTGTGGAGCTCCACTCTGATTGTACCATTGGTTTCCCCTATAAGCATTCCCTTGTTCTTTTCCATCCTCATGTCTTCGTATCACAAACCCTCGAAGAAATAGTATACAAAATTTCTGTTCTTGAACTGGTGATATGGGAAACATGCTAATACTCTCTTCAATCTCTCTCAATATTCATATATCGTCTCATTAGTTTGTTAGGAGATTTTGGAGAGTTGCTTCTAGAGCCCAGCAGATTTAGAGGCGGTGATGAACTTTTCCAAAAAACATCTCTTTATGTTCATTCATGAGGTAACGCATCCCGTCGAAAAATGGTATAACCAATCATTCGCCGCATCTCAGAGTGAGAACGGGAAAGATCTAAGGTTATAATCTTCTTCAGACATATCCGGTAGCTTCATGTTCGTGCATACTAGATGGAATTCCGAGAGGTGTTCATTCGGGTCTTCTCCGGCCATACCATGGAATGTGGGTAAACAATGGATCATCCCTGACTTAAGCTAAAGTTACATTTCCTCGGAGTGGCAGAAAGATAATGCAAAGGGGTTGATTCTAAAAGTTTGGAATCGTCAACTCTCTAAGCATTCTAAAATCTTTGGCAATTGGATTCATTGTCTGAGTATCAACAAGTCTTTGAGGAACTTTCTTGGTTGCTCTCATTCCTTTTCTTCTATGTCTACCTGTGGTTTAGGATGAGTAATGTAGAGATCATAAGTTCTTGTTATGGTTATCTACCACAAAAAAAGAACTATACAGTACTAGTCCTCAAACAAAAAATTGAAAATAAGTGAGAGTACTTGAAGAAAACAAACAAGAGCTCAACACAAAAACTCATGAACTATACAAAACAAAAACAAAAGCTACTCTACATACTAATTATGCTAAATAACAAATAGACAAATATAATATTCCCAGTAGCGGTGCTAAAATTTGACATGCACCCATGGGGTTGTTCAAAAAGAGTTTACCCACGGGCGTGAAGGCTCAAAGATAAAATTTTTGATGTTGCTTCTGATCTTTCTCCTAACTACGAAAAACATAGATAGTGGAAAGTCCAGGTTTGTCCACGGAGATATTAGAGACTAAAGGTTAGATAAACATTATTCACTCTAGGGCATCACCCCCAGTGTGTGTCAGGAATAACTAGTAGTAACAATTGGGGGTTGAGTTTGAACTAAAAATACTAATAATGCAAGTAAAATGAGAGAAAATACAAACTAACTATTCTTGGGGTTACTTGCATCACATTATCGACGTAGAGATTTGATCATAGAATCTAATTCACAAGAAAATATCAGTCTATTTTCATGTTATATCATAGTGTGGAGATGTTAATTCTTCGACCACTATCTGTAACATAGATGCTTCAGCCCCTTCCTTAACATCTCACCTTTTCCATAACTTTCTAGGGGCGCACTTCTATTCTTATCACCCCCGTAGCTCATTCCTAAGGCTAATCGGCCTCCGCTTAATGGAACTATACCTTGCGTAGGTCCCAACAGTTAAATGCAAGAGTGAACTTGATCACATAACCGGGACCTCCACTATGAGCACCTATCCTTGAAATCATAAGGAAGGGGACATCAGTACCTTGTGAAAACTCTAGAGTCTATGCCACCCTAGTCGTTACAAACTAAAAATGCTCATTTTTTAATGTAAGCCATGGTTTCCACCATTAGGATTTTAATAACTTCAACCTGATATATCTGAGGCTTCTAACATGCAATTTGTTACACAACTAGCCAATTAAGATTACTGTCTACTACCATCTCAGCACTAACAAGGTAGATCAATCACACATATCCTCTCAGTACTCACAACATTACCATACCACCACTAATACAACACTCTTAAACTAGCATTTAAAGCCTAGAAATATAGCATGCAAGAAAAAAAATCAAGTGTGCATCATAACATATTTCATAGCATAATTCATAATAAGATATTAAGCACGGTATTTAAAACATAGAAAAATAAGGATGAATCTAAAGAGTGTCACTAATCATGTAAAATTATGCTTACAAATATTCCCAAAGAAATAAACTATTCTACTAACATTAGATTCATGGCAATGATTGGAAGAAATTCCATGAATCTCAGTAAATGAAGAGAGAAGAGAAAGAAGCCTAGGGAGAATTCCCCTAGCCTCTCTTCCTACCTAACACACTAAATGAAACTAACTAAGTCTAACAACTAAACCCTGGGAGGATGAAGATCATATATAGGGTAGGATAAATGGGCCAAATTGAAAGGCACGATCGACATAACCAGTGCAACATTGCACACGATGTTAACTTGGGGAGGGGGGGGGGGGGTCATTCTGCTGAAACTAATTAGGCGAGCCATGTAGTTTTGCACTACCTGTTGTGTATAGGCTGTTCATATTTACAAGGCCCGTCATCTGTAACTCTCATCCTAGTACAGACTGTGGCATGGGCCATGCCATTTTACACGGCTCGTGCACTTTCTTTGGCGCTTCCAAACTTTGCTTCTTTTCTTCGACAATTCTATCTTTAACCACATTTTGAGTCATCTCCATAAGTCGTCTACCATTTTGCAATTATACTTCATTCATCTACCCAAAAGTGGTTACGAGTAATCTACAAACAAACTCATAAAACAATATTTATACGTTTATAAGGACAAAAATCCATTAGACCGATATTAGAAGTTAAATACCTCAATAAAAAATTGTATTTTTCGTCTCATCAATACTCATGATGACCCTTCTATCTTCTACCATGTTTTGAGTCGTGGCTATCAGTCTTCTACCACTTTGCAATTGGAGTTCATTCATCTACTCCAAAGTTGTTAGGTGCAATCTAAAAATAAGTTCACAAAACAAAATTTATAAGTTTATAAGGACAAAAATTCATTAGGCTCATATTAGATGTTAAATGCCTCAATAAAAAAATGCATTTGTCATCTCATTAATACTCATGATGATTCAGACACTAATACCATGTTTTTTATACACATATAGATCTAATGAACGTACAACCATGACCACTATGTATCCTACCCCTACACTTTGTTGATTGCTAGTCCAAGAGGCTTGGGGGCTAGATGTTGGGTGGTGTTCAAAAGCGATCTGATGGTTGTTAGGTGATTCCACACGGTCCGGGAAGCTAGCTTTTCGTTCAACATATCTGGCCTTCATACCTCCAAACTAACAATGATGCAAATTTGAAAGTGCATACCAACCGTAATTGTTCCACAAAAACAGTTCTAAATAAAACCTAACATAAATCAAAGGAAATCGATAAGAGTCTCAAAATCTCATTTATGAAGCAGATTCGTGATTCAAATATCACAAGGGTGGTACAATGGATTAATAACAAAATTGTTTCTAAATATTAAATCATGAAGTTGAAGATTAATGAATTGTCTTAAAAGAATCAGATGGCCCTCATATATTGGGCTGGTTAAATAATAGTTTGCAGCTTTCTTAGTTTAAGTTTATTCTATTTTGGCCCATGATAATCACGGTCATGCTGGCCCATTTGGAAATGAATTTGTGGCGGCCTTCATTTATGTTTCAGAAGATTGATTTAAACATGATTAGATTTATTATGATTAGATATGATTAAATTTTGTAAGATAAGAAGATAAGAACAGATAAGATTTGGTAAGATTAGATAAGGAAATATTCATCCAATATTTTAGTTGATGAATTCGGCCATGATTAGGTTTAAATTAGGGAGTTAGTTTGATATGATTTTAGCTTCGTTAAACTGCAATAAGTCAGTCCAGCTTCTGCCAATATTTACAGATCTTGTCTTCTTATTGCCGAACATATGACTATAAGTATGGTGGTTTGCACATTTTTATTCATCGTTTTATTCATAAAATACATTTTCTTATTCAATATTTAAAACTTGTGGTTTTATCCAGCTTCTTAGGTTTTGTTTTCGATTTAGTGCTTAGAACTTGTGGTTCTTTTTGTAAAATCCTTGCCGAAATTGGAGTGTTATGCCATCTTTAAAATGTTAAAACCTTATCAAACTAAATTACCTTATTCAACCCTGAAGCTGGCTGAATTCACCTAGCTACATGCTCTTGGATGAATATTTCCTTTTCTAATCTTACCAAATATAATGAAATCTAATCTAATCTTACCAAGTCTAATCAAATTTGAATCAATCTTCTATAACTCTTCCAAGGTCACAAATTGATCACCAGATTGGTCAATATGGTTGTGATTATTCATGGGCCAAAATAGAACAAAACTAAACTAAGAAAGTTGTAAATCTTTGTTGAAACATACCACTAAATGAAGGCCCAACTGGTTCTTTTAATACGTGTCATTAAATTTCATCCTCATAACTTTAATCCTTATAAAAAATAATTTCATTAATCCAACATGTCTCCCTTGTGATCTTCGAATTTTCATCATGAATCTTCTTCACAAATGCATTCAAAGCAACATCTCTAATTTTACTTCATTGCCTAGTCTTAGAACCTGTCAAATCACTTAAAGAATCTCGAACATGACTTTTGAATGTTTGATCAAGTCTTGGAATATTTTCATCATTGGATTTAGCTTTAATATTTGTGTCACTTTAACTATTGAAGTTTCCTGGTGTGATGATAGATTGGAGCAAGGGGTGTTGAATGGCATATTCTTTTTGTTTGGCATGAATGGAAGATGTTCAAGGAGTTTCTTGGGAAAAAGAGGGGTAAAACAAGGGGATTCTTTATTCCCCTTGCTGTTTTTTCTTAATCATGGAATACCTCACTTGAATGTTGACAAAGGAGTATAAGGAGAAGCACATTTACCGTCATCGGAGATACAAAGTAATTGGAGCTCATACATTGCTATTTGCTGATGAGTTACTTATTTTCAGTGGAGCAATCAGATAACCATGGAGGGGGTAAAAGAATGCTTGAAGAGGTTCATTTATGTCTCTGGATTGGCTATAATGACCAGAAGTCTAGAATATACTTTTCTAGAATGAATGAAGGGGAGAAGAATTCGTTGGCTTGTGAATTGAATGTAACTGGAGGAGAATTCACAATGCAATACTTAAGGCTGCCTTCATATAATATGAAGTGGAGGTAGCAAGAATGTGAACAATTGGTAGATAGAACCGAAAAGAAACGACATGGTTGGAATTTAGGTTGCCTTTTTTATGCTAAGAAATCATAGTTGATCAACTTAGTATTACCAAGTATAGCTGGTTATTGGGATAATATACTTATTATACCTGAGGGAGTCCAAAATAGGAGTGTGAGAATATGTAGAATTTTCTCGTGGGGAAGAGAAGAGGGGAAAGAAGGCTATACTCTAGTTTCATGAGAAGTGCATGGGCAATTAATGCAAGTAAGCTGAAGATCAGAAAGGTGTATGATGAAATGTAGTGATGCAATTAACATGAAGAACATCTAAGCAAGGGTGTTTTGGAATGAGAAAGCATTTTCAAAATATAGAATTTTTATATGTATGCTACTGAAGGGAGGATTCCCTACAGTGGACAGGTTGCAAAAAATTGGAATTCTGGGGACACAACAAAGATGTAGCCTTTGTGACAAGATTGAGGAAATCGCAGCTCATTTGTTTTCAGTCTGTGAATACACTGAGGAGATTCTGAAACTTTTCAAGCTGGGAGATGTGCTCAACACGAGACATGTAAAGAAATACCTGTTGATGAAGGTAAGAAGAAGGCAAGAAGTGAAGTCGATGCTGATGATTGATGCAGTATAGAATCGGGAATGAAAGGAACAATTTTTTTGTCAAGGGGCTTTAAAGGAAGAAACTGTGGCAGCCCAAGTGGAAGCTGAATGCTAATGGAGAAGGAAGAAGACTTGAAAGGAAAATTTTAAAAAGATATCGATAGAAGAACAATTTTTTTTCTTTGTAGATGAAAAGTTTGATAGAAGTTCATATTGTAAAGGTCTTACGGTGATCACTGCAAAAAACATACCTATTAGTTCGCCCCTATTACCTCGATTTTTTGGTTTAGGCCAAATAACCGAAGTAAAAAAATTCTTTTACCTTGGTTATTTTTATTTTTGAAGTAAATAACTTTTTTTACCTCGGTTATTTTTTAACCAAGGTAAATAATATGTTTTTAGCTCGCTTATTATATTAACCAAAGCAAAATGTTAAAAAATGAAATAAATAATCCTACCAAATTGCATTATATGTCATTTTCACCGACATGTAATGCGATGGACGACCTACATCGCCGTTATGTAAATGATAGATCTTTTAGAGGTTAAATTTGAAAAAGATTGACTTTGAAAAAAGAGAAAGTATTATATAAATATTTAAAAATGTGAGTTTTTGTTATGTTACGATTGAAAATGGTGGAATAAAAGGGATAACCACAACATCCAACAATTAACGAATTTGACAGTGGTAGAAATGAAGGAAAAAAGAAAGTCAATGTCTTACGTTTTTCCTCGTTTTGGCGTCTCTCTCTCTCTCCTCCCAATGTCCTATCACCCACATTCCACTCCACTTCACTCGTACCAAACCACTTCCTTCACACAATCACACAGTAAGTTCCCATGTCTTTTCTTCTCGATTGATGTTTTCTTTTGTTTTACCTCGGTTAACTTTTATAGGTTAGAGTTTGAAAGTGATTGACATAGGTCTACAAAAGTATTTGTTCAATTGTTTTCAAAATGATTGTAGAAAATGTTCTTGAATTGTACGGTTTAAAATAGTTTTTAAACTCATGCATGGATCAAACCGCACAAACAGTCAATTATATATTTCTTAAAGAAGGTAGTTAAATTGTTAGAAAATAGTAGTTATGAAAATATCCTTACAATTACTACATAATTTCGATTAATAATTGCTTTAGTTCCAATGGAACAGAAATTGCAACTAAATCAGCTTGCATTATGATGAACTTGAAAACAATCGCCCCCAACCTCTATAAGATCAAGATGTCTCCAATGCGTAGGCGATTTTTGGAAAGGAAATCATCATAACCCTTTGGAGACAGGGCCTTGATCTTCCCACCCTCTGAGTAGTTCATGCGCCACTCTATCCCGTAGCACCACATCACAACACAGGTCTTGTCATTCGACATGAGTGGTACAATGTCCCTCGGGATGTACTCAATCACCAAAGAAAAATTAGGGTCATGTCAACAACCATAAATATACGGGGCTTCTCAGTATGCCATCCGAGCTTTTAAGTTAGGCTAGTGTTTTCCTTTTCTTAAAAAAAGTTTATTTACATTTATGCCAATATAACTCTGCAATCTCAGAATGTGCCAAAAATAACCCTAACTTATTATCGTATGTGCCAATATAACCCTGACTTTTGGAAAAAT
>JAULKM010149733.1:0-17394 GCA_032355605.1 Rubia tinctorum | reverse complement strand
CCCGGATTTCATGGGATCTTTTCCTAACTCCCAAGGGAACCACTATATTCTAGTAGTGGTAAACTACGTGTCCAAGTGGGAAGAGGCTAAGGAAACAAAGACCAATGACTCAAGGATAGTGATGGAATTCCTCAAATTCAACATATTTTCTTGGTTTGCTATCCCTTAAACAGTGATTAGCGATAGGGGAATCTATTTTTGCAACCGACTCATGGAGTCCTTGTTGAAGAAATACGGCATAACCAACAAGACATCCACCGCCTACCACCCGCAAAAAAATGGGGAAGCAGAGATATCCAATCGGGAAATCAGGGTCATACTTGAAAAGTTGGTGAACCTATCAATGAAATGATGGAGTACCCGATTGGATGATGCACTTGGGCCTATCGACTGCATACAAAACCTCGATAGGTATGTCACCCTTTCGGATCCTTTTTGGTAAAGGATGCCACCTCCCGGTTAAACTTGTGCACAAAACATATTGGTCCATGAAAATCTTAAACATGGACTTAAGGGAATCTAGAGATCCAATAGCTTGAAGAGCTTAGGCGTAACTGCTATGAAACCACAAAAAAATCCAAGGAAAGGATGAAAGCATTGCAGGGCAAGAGGATCATGAAGAAGGACTTTGAGGTAGGACAAAAATTCCTTGTTTACCAATCTCGACTTCGTCTCTTTTAAAGTAAATTGCGCTCCAGGTGCACGGTTCTATTTGTGGTGGCCAAAGTTTATCCTCATGGTGCGATAGAGATAGAATATGAGAAGGCGGACGGTTTTTGTGAATTTCCTTCTCTTATGATGGTCTCCAATCAAGCTAAAAATATAAGTAAATTGACTAACTCATAGAGGGAAAAAAACGTTAGCCTACAAATGCTTCACAAAATAGGCAAGTTAGTGCAAATACCACACTAAATAATCTTTAACACCCTATCATGTAGAACACTCAATAATCAAACTAACCACCTACAATATCATACAAAAGGGATGTTAATTGTACTAAGAAATCATATTAATATCATTTCATCAGATCCCTCGCAATTACACCTTTACTTGACCTCGAGTCAGAACAAGTAAATTCCTAAGGAGATGTCCAAACTATGCTTCTTAAAATCACAACCAACACATTATTCCTAATGAAAAACATAAGGGGTTGAAAAAAATGAAAAATTTCTTCAAGACCAAAAGGTGATAAAGATCTCCTTATTACAAACAAAAGAAAAAAAAACACAATGCTTAAATAATCTATCACAAGTATATCCTAACTCCCCCACCCCCACCCCCACCCCACCCCCATAAACACACACACTCACAAATATTTTATTGTTCTCAATGTAAGTGTACATGCAAAACAAATCTTGCGGGGAAGAAAAGGAGAAAATATCAGTGATGACACTCGAACACTTAATATTGTTCATGCTTGCATGATTTAATCAACAATATAGTAGCATGCAAAGAAAGATCATCGGTGGAAATTTCATGCTATCATATATTTTAAATTCTAGCGTCTTTCCATTACATTCCGTAGTTAATTGGCCATTATGCCGATCAATTTTAGTTCCAGGAGTTTTTAACAAGGGTCTTCCTAGTAAAACATGGGTGGTCTCCTTATCATTTTCTATGCCTAGAACATTAAAATCCACCGAGAAAGTTAATTCATTCACTTTAATACATCCTCCACAATACCTCTCATGTATGCGTTCGATTGGTCTGCCAATTGAACCACTACACTAGCATCATGCAATTTTCTAAGATTTAGAGTCTTGTTTAATGAGTATGGAATGCCATTAATGGAGGCTCATAGGTCTAGCATGACATATTTGAACATGTTGTTTCCTATAATTCATGGAATTGTAAAGATGCACATTTTAGGAGAAGTCCTTCTTGAAAAACAGAAGACACGTGGTTGCTCACTTTCTCTACTATTTTAAACCTATTAATGAGTCAGTTTTTCCAACATTAGAGGGAGACGAAATACAACCAGTAAAACAAATAAGATGGAATTAATCATTTCTTTCTCATTTTGATCTTCTTACAAAGCAATGTGTACTATTAGCTCAAAATATAATTCATTTGCAAAGATTAACAAATCAAATGTTATATTCTTTTACCGGCCTCAAACGTATGTAAATCACATGTGCCGATGATTAATACTCTTGTTAAAATTGATGTTACTGAAAGATATTTTACCATTGGAAATGAGATAAAGGCACAATTGAAAAGAGGCCGGACAAATAGTTCAAAAACAAATTCCTCGTAAGCGAAAAGGTACAAACGTTGCAGATGGAAAATCGAGGTGAAAATATTTGACGAATTTCTAAGATTCCAGAAAAATCTTAAGATGTAACTGAAAATGAACTTCCTCAAGATGTTTGGGTACCTCATAATATTGATAATGAAGACCGTTTCGATTAATTAAGTCATGTCGGGTGTAAAATGGAACTAATATAAAATTGACGTTGACGATAAATTTATATATGTTGCAGCATCTGCCATAATGATTGTGAGGAATGGATTTTGAGGAATGCATGTTATAAATGATTGTGTCCATAATTGAAAGATGTAATTCAACTAGAATTAGATTCCTTTGGAAAACAAAAAGTCTTTGGAAAAATATCACGCACACCTGAAGATGTTCGGTCCGTGGATTATAAATGGGTCTTTGTGCAAAAGCAAAATGAGAATTATGAAATTGTTCACTATAAGGAACATCTTGTCGCTCAAGGTTTTTCCAAAATACCGGTTATTGATTATAAGGGGATGCACTAGTGGAAACCAGGGCTATTAAATGTGGTTCCATCGGACTAGAGAAGTAACCTTGGGAGTGACTTTTCTAGTCGTACCTTTGATCCTCTGCGATCAAAGGTGGTTCCTGGAACCATTTTTAAATGACAAGGATCAAAGGTGGTTATCAATCGTCTTTGATCCTTTACAGGCACAACCTTTAATTAGTTTCGATATAGGAACATATAATCTGGCAGTCGGACTATCAATGTAGTTCCGAGTGTGGAACTGACTATCTGACCGTCGAATAGTGTTTATGGTTCCGATTGTGGAACTAATTTTAAGTTCCGTGTCCGAAAATATTGCTCTAACGGCAGGAGAAGAAATACAGTTACGATTGTAGAACGGTGTCAGGCCTTCACGATTCATTCCTCCTTAAGGGAGCAATTTTGGAATGACACTGGTATATTCATAGAGAGGATGCATTTTCTGGCAACACAGTTCTGAGTCCAAAATTGTTTATGTTGTTAATGCCCCGATGGAGGAACCTGAGATTGGGTCTTTGTATACATAGAAAAATTCTAGTTCCTCAGTCGGAACTACGATCTGATAGTATGGTAAAAAACATAAATTTCATTACAACCCGTCTTTTCAATAGGCTCAACAAACAAATCATTGTACATAATACAAGTAATGATGACACTAGATATCAAAAAAATATAGACTACGTAAACAATTCAACAATGTATAGATAGGAATAGAAGCCATCAAAAATCTATTCAACACAACGAAGTCATCTAAAATACTAGTCTCTCATAATACCACATTGGGATTCCCAATTGAAGAGGAGCGTGAGTACAAGAGATACCTACCCAAGCAATTTCTAGCGCTATTGATGTCATCTTGCAAATAAAGCTTGAGAAATTTTGGAAAATCTATGAAAAAACCAAAGTTACCAGATAAGAATTAGGATGACATGTTACATTGCTTAAAAGCATTCTCAAAATACTTATCATAAAAACTCACTTCTTCAATCTCTAGGTTATCCTCACAAGCATGTGTGACACACTCTGCTGCGTATAGCATTATGTAATAGTTGCATTTCCATGTATATTCTTGTTTCTTGTACTAATAAATAAAACTTAGATTATCAACATATAACTACAATAATTGATAACTAAATAGAATTTCGTGACATGGAAAGAGAATCTCACCTCTTTTTCTATATTTTCCAATCCCTCATCACCAATATTCCCCCGAGCTTCAAAAGAGTCACCCAATATTTTTAACGAATGCATCAAACGGTTGATGGTCAAGAGGATCCATCCAGTAAACACATTTCTTATGGGGCACAATAAATATCAATCTCCAATGGTCCCTACATCAACTGGGAAAATTATTTTAAAAATAATATATTCATGGATTAGCTTCAAAGACATGAGTGTGTATCCATCACCTTTCAATGTACGGCGAAACAAATAATTTTTCATCCGTTCGTCGAAAATTTTTGCGAATATAGTCAACCCTCTCTTGAACAGTACACTTAATTTTTTAGTAAACACTGGGAACAAATACCCAATCCAACCCTTGTCCTTTTTATTAGAAAAATAATACATGTACCTTCGAGATGGAATTGGATATCATCAATTAGGAAAAATGATCACAAATTATTAAAAACCTGCACAAAGCGAACCCGTTGATTCTTTTCGAGCCTTTCCTTGACATTATAGTACCTATGGAAAATCAATGTATTACACTTGGAAATAACTATAACATAATAGAAGACAATACCAATTAGGAAACTATAAGAAGATCATAATAGCACACACCATCTACATATATCTTAGGAAAATTTTTAAAAGGGTTTGTCATTCAGAATCTAATCACATCAAAACAACAACACCAACACTTATATTTGTACCTTTACAACAATAGATGGGGAATAGATGTTGAAATGATGAAGGTAGACCATTAGCTTCACCTTGTGAAAATCCTAACTAAAATCATAGCTTCTTCATAATGATTCTTAAGAGAATGTCTTAGAGATGAAGAAAACTAGGGTTTTAGGACACTTAGCAATGAAAGTGGGAATTTATGAGAGATTTGTGAAGAATTTTGAAAAAGAAGGTTTTTGGAGGAAAACGCGAGGGAACTCCGCTCAAAACAAATGGGTATTAATTACCTATTTTGAAACAGCCTTTATTGCCCTATTTTTTTAAAGCTTGAAGATGTGTTCCAAACTCGGAATGGTTATAGGAGAGATTGTTCGGCACTCTACATATTTTCTATGTGAAATATGATAGACTTTGTTCCGAGCTCAGTACTCAGTTTCCTATATATAAAAAATTGGGGACCAGGTTTCATACCAATTCGACATACCCTAAATCCCCAAATTCTGATTTCCCCTGCATTTACGAACTTGTAACCCTAAAAAAAATCTTGTCCTCAAATTTACTAGCGAATGGGTCCCAGATATCGGGATGGTAAAACCAGTCGCGGGTGTGGGAATGCGTCAACAAGTACTCAACAACCAACTCTGGAACAAGACAAACCCCCACAAATATTCTTGAATCCATGTGCTGAGCAAAGGTATGTGGCATTCAATCACAAAAAATGCACTAACCCAAAAGTTATTCGTGCATCGGATGTTGGGCAACTAGGTCTAGGGAATTTGCTTAGTAAATTTGAGGCATTGGATTTTAAAAAGTTACTCCTCTTAGAGGAACCCGTCCATTACGATAAAGTCCTACAATTTTATGCTAATTTAGGACAATGTGGTAGTAATAAGGACTGGACAATCGTAAACAGTGTGACAATAGCCGTCTCAAAGTATTCAATAAATGATGCCCTAGGTTGCGAGTATACTGACCCTAGTAATTTTAAGCCCATCGATGGGGGGCTATAGAATTTTTTTATCAACAGAACACGCCCGGGGTTTTAGAGGTAACCCCTTTGTGCCCGGTGGCTATGGCTAACAAATATTTCACAAGGTCAGGATCGGGACCGAGGAAGGCAGAGAGCTACAATGTGGGGGGTGTTATTTGCTGAGGATAGGTTGGTTTATGAGTGGATTTATCAAAATGTGCTACCATCGGGGGGTCATGCACGTGAGCCTACAATAGGAAACCTCATGTTATTCTACTACGTGATGGAGGGTATGAAGCTTAACCCGGTCTATACGATTTTAATATATATTTTAAAGGTCGTGGTGGGTAAGAAGAAAGATCTTCCATATGGTGGCTTGATCACGGTGTTGATCAAGAAGGGGAAGGTTATACCCGTCAACAAACCATTGCATTTAGAGTACTATGATGAGGCCTGGTTCGACCACAAGCATTTGTGCTTGGATAATGAGGGTGTATATGTGTATTTCAAAATTCTTGGGGCATCTGCTAAGGAAGAAAAGAGAGAGGGGGAAGCCTCGATGGAGAAGGTAAAAGCATCTTCATCTCGCGAGTATTGACAGTTTTTTCAATTTTAAAAGTATTCCATTTTTTAAGGTCTCTTAAAATGTTTTTGACAATGGTTTGTTGTATTTTGCAGGTAGTCGAGGTTTGTGGATGAGTACCTTCAGAAGGTACATCTCATGCCTCCGAACTGAAGCCAGTGCCACTAATACAGAGCTAGCCATGGCCGCAACTAGGCATGACAAATTCATTGAATCGGCCAGACTTTATATTGTGTTTAGCGATGATGAGGGTATGCCCAACTTCAAGATCGACTATTCAAAGAATGATGAGATGGATACTGAACCCACTGAGGAAAGAGATGCTGACCCTTAGAAGATCGGCTCTGAAATTGAAGAAATTTTAAGTTGATTGTTGATGGATTGTGAAACATTTTGTTTGATTATAGTAATTTGGTGTTCGACAATATCCTATTTAGGATATTTGGCGTTTATTGTTTGAATGTCCATGAGCTCACTTCTTTTATTTGTTTTAGATATTGTTCTTCAAAAATTATTCAAGTCCCTCATAATCTATTTGTTTTAGGTCATAAATTTGTTAGTAGAGCTGAAGGCAACATATGCTGAAATTGCCGTACTTCACGAGTAGGTTCCAATAGTGGAACTCAGTCTTTCCTTTACAAACTGCTTCCCAAAAATTGTTCAAAACTCGGAACCCAATGTCAATATACAAATGAATGTCAACTGTTACGATCTCGGAACATGAGTTACAATCTCTTTTGTATTTTCAGGAACCAAACTGAACATCTTCAACTCTCTTTATCTTTAATATTTTTTCCCCAAATATGAGTTACGAGTCGGAAGACGTTCTGAGGCACTTAATGAAACAACGAAAATATCGGTTACGAGTCCAAAACATAAGTTCTTACCTCATTTTCATTTCCAGGGAACTGTCAACTTTAACTGTCTTTGTCTTTAATCTATTTTTTCAACTATTAGTTACGAAATCGAAAGACCACCTGAGGAACATTATAAAACTACAAAAGTATATTTTACGAGATCGAAAATCTCTTATTCATTTTCAGGAACCAAACTGATTATTTTCTCCTTTACCTTTTTTTCCTAAACCAGTTTCGATGTCAGAATAAAATCTAAACTCCATTGGGAAAGCACCAAATGCCTGTTACGAGTCTGGAACCTAGGTTCTAACTTCTTACGTTATTTCAGGAAAGCAATGAATGGTGACCATTTCTCCAGAACAGGTTACGAGCTCGGGACAATGATCAGATGACAATATGAATTTGTAACAATGATCATGCTTTCAACATTCCTCGTCCATAAAGGTTTCTCATTCAGAAGCATATTCGTATCCCAGTTCAAAGTCCAGAACCTAACACATTAGAAGTCACTTTTGCCCAACCGCCTTCAATTTTATAAAATCAAAGGTGGTTGTTCAGTGAGCCACTTTTTATTCATATCAATAGAAGGAGGTTTGTTCAAAACCTCCTTCCAAAGAACCAAAATAACCTTTGAATTTTTCCAGTGCCCGTAAATAATAAGTTCCGAGCTCGAAACCTATCCTAGAAGGCGGTTCCTGAAAAATTAAATGGATCCGCATTTAAACTCCGCCTTTACTAGGCCATTCTTCATGGGTTATGTATTCTCATGTGGTTAATGAAAATACTTTTTATTTTTGCTTAGTTTGGTAGGAAATGAATCCCATGATATGTGTTTGATGTATGTAGTAACTACCTATTAGTATGTCTCACTTGATAATGATATCCATATGAAAATCCTGGAAGGATTGCAATAGCCAAAGGAATGTAATTCCGGTTCAAGAGAACTTTATTCGATCAATTTGGGTCAATATTTAATTGGGCTAAAACAAACCAAGCATATGTGATATAATTGCCTTGGTGAAGGGCTAAATAAATAAGGTTATCAAAATGACCCGATCTGCCCTTGTGTATTCATAAAACGATCAAGGCCATAACTTGTTGTTATCGTAGTCTATGTTGATAACCTGAATATGATTGGAACTCCTGAAGAGATCCAAAAGGCTACTGAAAAATTGAAAAAAAATCTCGGCAAGACAAAAATTTGTTTGGTTGCAGATTGAACATTTTGAAAATGGTTTTTTGCACCGGTCTCACACTGCTAAAGTGCTAAAGAATTTCTTTATGGATAAAGCACACTACTTGAGAACCCCGATGTTTGTGAGATCAGTCAACGTGAAAAAAAATTCCATTTCAGCACCCTGAAAAAGATAACAAGCTACTTTTTTTAGAAGTACCATATTTCAGCTCTATTTTCATGTATTTGGCAAGTCAGACTTGCCCTTGTATAATTTTCCAGTGAATTTATTAGAGAGGCATAGTTCTTTTACCACAATGAGGCATTATAATATAATTAAACAAATATTTTGATACGGTAAGGATACGATTGACTTAGGACTTCATTACTGTAAGGCACTTAATTGTGATCTCATGGGTTATGCAGATGCTGGATACTTATTCGGTCTCCAACAAGATCGATCGCAAACATGTTATATATTTGCATGTGCTAGAAAATATATCTCTTGGAATTCCATGAAGCAAACAACTTTTTCCAGTTCTTGCAGTCATACTGAAATATTAGCAATCCACGAAGCTAGTCAGGATGTGTTTGGTTAAAATCTGTGATTCACCATATTCGGGGAACTTGTGGTTTGAAATTGGACAGTACAATTATCACCACTTTATTTGAAGACAAATTTTCTTGTATTGTTCAATTAAATGAATGATTCATCAAATGAGATAGAACGAAGCATATTTCATAAAAAATATTCTTCACCCACGACCTACAAAAGAATAGTGAAATTTATGTTTAGCAATTTCATTCTAATGACAACATGACTGATCTCTTCACCAAATCACTACCGACGTCAATATTTGAAAAACTAGTGCATGAGATTGGAATTCTACGATTAATAAATACTAAATGATGCACTCAAGAGTGACAGCTAAACATTGTACCTTTTCCACTAGGCATGTTTTTTCCCACTGGGTTTTCTAGGTTAACCTTTTTGAAGAGGCAGCATGCTTCAATGAAAGATATACTCTTTTTTCCACATTGGATTTTTTTAGTAAGGTTTTAACGAGTCATTATTCCAATTGATAGTGTTATGAACAGTTAATGAATGGCCATTAAAATTCTTCTTAAGTATGATTTTAAGGGAACTAAAACTTAGTTTCTTTAGATCAAGTCAAAAAGCTTCCCTATAATAGGGGGTTTTCATTGATTATAGGGAATTTACAAAGTTTTTAACTCCAACAGTTTCTTCATCCCACTCCCCGAAATAGGGTGATGAGAGGGGAGACTTCCTTCTCTATATTTGTAGAAAGGGAAAAAAATTATAGGGAATGGAAATTTAATGCAATTATAATTGAATGCATCAAATCATAACACAATATTTATTTTAGAAATAAATATTTAAATCTCACATTTCCCTCATTTCTCCATTCCTACTAAAAAGTTTGTTTGGCCTTCAACAAAAACTTTTTACGGAAAACTACAACAATCTCAATCTCATGTGGGATGCTTATTCATCTACATGTTTTAGGGTTTTGTGAATAATTATTTGTTTAGAAGATTGGAATTAATTTCTTTGGTTAATACTATTTTATAATTTTTGGAATGTTGTTTGTTATTTTTTATTTCAAGCCTAGTGAACATATAAAAAGAATACAGAAAAAAACCTAATTAATTAACATTGAAATTTAGTTTCAAATTTGTTACATTGATTGTTTCTAAAAACTAACTTAATTTTTTATAATATATTTTGTTGTGATTAAAAAATATATACTTTTAGCTTTAAATGAAAAAATAACTATAGTGTAATGAATGTCAAATTATGTAAAATAGGGGATTTGTTGGAGTTGATTCAAAAAACTTAAATAATGTTGATTTTCATTTCATATTCTAGAGAAAAGTGTGAAAATTGTTGGACTTGATCTTTAAGAGCAAGTCCAACAAGTTCTCTATTATGGAGATGTTCATTGTTTTTGGAGATTTTAGACAAGTTTTTCTATTCAACTGATTCTCCATATGGTTCTCCAAAATAGAGATTTTGATGAATATGAAATTTGGTTCTCCATATTGGTAGACGAGAAAGAAAAATTTGGAGAATGTGCAATCATTAATTTACCTTGTTAAATTAATAACAATATTTCCTACATAGTGAGAGTTTCTAAATTTAAATTCTTGCACTTCCCATATCCTACTAAAATTTTCACATTTTTTGTGATGTTCAATGCACATATTTTATGATTAATATTTTAAATTATATAAAATCAATATTATAAAAATAATATTTTATTATAATACTCATAAAAAATCAAATAAAATAACGCATAATAATATAATTTATTGATATATTATCAATGAAATTTGAGTCAAAGTTAAGAAATTTGACTCTAAAAAACTACACGTCGTATTTGAAAAAGTTTGGAGGGAGTAATATTCAAATCTCATTAGACTAACAAATAGAATTACCTTTTGTTATTTTTCCCTTTTATTTACTTCCTTTTAGTGATATTTTAGTTTTCTTATCCCTATACTATAATTAAAATTTGGTTAATGATATTATGAATATTATACTGAGATATTATTTTTTGACTACGTACTTTATTTTTTAACATTTTAATTTTCGATGAATAAACACATAAAATTGACCCATCGAAACATTAAATTATTTTTTCTCGTTATTTAATTACTCATTATAGTGATACATTTTAATTTTTTTTAATGATTTTAAACTTTGCATTAACCTAATCTGGTGAGTTTATGAATTTAATATTTTTTACTTTAAACTAATTAAAATAAATAAATGGTTATAAGATATTTAATTATCTTTAAAAATGAAGTGATTAAATGAACCATTTTCCAACTTTTCTTTAAGTATACATTTTTGTAGATTAATTTAACTAGGATTTGATTTAAATTACAAAAGAAATAATTATTGTATAATAAATATCAAAATATATAAAATAGGGAGTCTGTTGGAGTTAAAGGAAAAAATATAGAGAATATGAGTTTTGAATTTAAATTTTGAAGAAATTTTTGGAGAACTTGTTGGACATGCTATAAGAGAGTTCATACATGCTTTATGAAGTTATTAAGGGGAGTAGGGAGTAGTATTATAGTTTCTTAAAAGAAAGTTGTAATGGTCATCTCGTTCTACTCTTGTGTATAAGTAGGAGAAGAACTCCTAGTGAAAACACGTGTAAATAGAGAAGAACGGAAAAGTAATACTCCTACGTAACAAATAAAATGACACAATTACTTTTGCCTCCTCTTTTATGTAATATGACGTGATAGAAAATTAGTGTGAAAAAGTAAAGATGTTTTGAGAACACAGTGAGTCCAGTCGGATAGTTGTTGAAGTTAAAGAGGTTAGTATGAAAATTTTGCAACATGTCCTTTGATATTTTAAGTAAAATTTTAAATTATAAAAAAAATTATTTGGACGGGCGGAAAAAAACTGTCATTTTTTGGGGGCAAATGGAGTACATATTATTTTTCCCTTTCGTTTCTTAAATTCTAAAGCAAGAACTATCTTGAATTCTCATCTGATTTTCAATTATTTCCATATTATAGTTTGATTTTCCTTTTTTTTTTAATAATCATTCATAGGTGGTGGGAAAAATGTCCAGCGGCGATTACAATAAGTGGAATTGACATCCTACCTAACTAGCCTCCAGTAGTAGCTAGCATAGTGCAATGATATCTAAATTACATGTCAACCAGACTAATTTTCTGTGCTATTACCCATCAGAAATCCAATAGAAATTGCAACATCGCCCTTGAGGATATTAACTCGCTTCCCGCAAAAAACATAATCACTTGGAAGAGAGGAGTGTATCACGCATCAATATCACTGAACCAAATAGGGAGCTTCTACAACTATAGCACCACTTGATCCAACCACAATCTATGTTGTCCAAACATTAAACACCTTGAAAGACACAGATATGACGAATCTAAATTAATGGAAACCCAAAGATAAATCTACAAACAAAATTGCTATCACACGATCTATCCAAACAGATCGAGAACAATACATCAATTTCAACAAATGAATGGAGTTATCATCATAAACACATCGTTCTAATCGACATTTTGAAGAACAAAACTAATCTATGGAGACAAATATCACACTTCTTCAACATCAAAAACATTAATTATAATAAAGTGTTGTTCCCCATCTCCCCTAATGGGAAAATGGGGAAAAGATTGGAGAAGAAGGAATAAGGCAAGGTCTGAGAAGAAAAGGTTTCTACGGCAGTAGGGTTTCCAATATTTGTTATTTTCAAATTATGATTTTCCTATTATAAATGTTATGAAATTGTGAGTGACAAATACTTTTATAGAAACATTGAATTTAAAGATTAATTGTAATAGAGTCTCCTATTACATTTAATTTAAGAAGGCTATGTGCCTTATATGCGTAATCTTTAGTTATCTATACATGTTTTTTAGTAAGCCTTTTCTATTAATCAATAAAGAGCAAAAAAAAAACATACAAAGTTTGGACTATTATTTTATAATTAAAACCAGATGGAGAAGTCACTCTACGTGTGTGGTAACAAAGTTGAGGGTTTTGATTTAAGAAAACAGTAGCAAACAATTCGAACAAACGATGTAAATACGAACACATCTAGCACAAATTATGTAACTAAGATGATAACGAGTCATGAGCGCAATTGGTTTACAATTCTAGTTATTCTTTGATCATCGACTAATTATCCTATTTTTGTGCAATAACAACATATTGTGGAGAACTTGTCAACACCTTTCGAGTGAAGACATTTCTCACCTCTTCTCGATTATAGTTAGAATGGGCGATCGGCACCACACAATAATCCTTACCCTGATGTTACTCTAGACGATTGGCGTCTTAAACTTTCCCAAGAATTGAAATAAACATGGAGACCAAATACAACTATCACAATATCCTTCAAGCGAGAAATATCGGGATAGCACAATTATGTTTCCTAATGAAGACTACGAAGATTGGCCTTCATGCTAGGCGTCATTAGTGTACTGCTTTGATAATTAGGAAAATTCATTCAAATCCATCCTAAATCTAAGAAATTTCATCAATCAATAATCATAATTAGTTGTTACACCCAATAATAACCTAACATTAACCATCAATAATCACATCCACAAAAAGACAAAGTCTTCCGGGTTTGACCAAAAACCCAGCAAAGAATCAATTCATAATATTCAACTAGTTGATCATCCTAGTCTAAATCATGCATTAATCACACAAAAAAAACTTAAAACATAGTTGAGAATCAAAGAACAAAATAAAATAAACCAAATCTAACAAATTCATGCTAGAAATTTTTATCAATTGCTCCCAAGAGTATATTTATCCTACATAACTGAAACACATAAAAAATGAGGAAGAAACCATGGTAAACATAGAGTAAATGATGAGAAATAAATGCACACTAGGGTTTTTAAGGTAAAAAAATCGGTGTCTTCAATGGAGGAGAGCGTGGGGTATTTATAGTCTAGGAATTAAAGGAGATAAGAAACAAAAATGAGATCCTGGACCCTTTGTCATTGACCGTGCACATTTTTCTCTGACCGTGACAATCTCTCTGCCTAGCTTCTACAGATTTCCAGAATAATTGGCCTTTCTTCAAAGTTATGTCGCCTCTTCAATCCCGAACTCTTCAAACCCTAACTCTTCAAAATGAGTCTTCAAAATGATCTTCAAAATACTTCATAGATTAAAGAATTAGGAAATAAAACATGTGATATCATCTTAACACTTTAACTGGTAAAATGTCAATTTCCTTCTAATTAAATCCCTAACTATTACAAAAATTAGACTTTGAATGTACTAAAAATGGGATATGAATTGAGCACATCAAACATCCCGAACTTAGACCTTTACTCATTCTCGAGTAAAAATATCAAGGCCTAAGGTGGTTCATAAGGATTCTACCCTATAACACATTCAAGATCTTTCCTTTGAGAATTCCCTTAACTCTAAAAATGAAAGACTACCCATCCCAATATTTAAACCTAAGGGATTTCAACCCATCCAAATTCCCAAAACAATATTGCATCAAAGAGAGGTGTTCATAATCCAAAGGTAAGGTAAAATGATATTTAATCTAACCAAAGAGTTTCCAAAGTGACAAAATGAGCCTTCATATTTTCCATTTCTCTCAATTTCTCTCTTTTTGACAAGGAGCCCTCTAGAGTTTCCATCCTAACTTCTCATTATTTTTGCATCACACCTTACCTTTTTCCATAATTTAGGCCTCCTATTTTCGAATAGATCACCCTTTCAGGTTTTTAATCTATCCGGGTTCCCCATTTTTTGCCAAAATTTCCCGCGAGCGGGTTTTCAACTTAACGGGGTTATTATTATTTTTCTTTTTATCAATTATCAATTTTTTTGTTAAAATACTTCCTAGGAAGTTATTAATTACAATGAAAATGCAAGTAATATCATACCAAACACGTGCTAGTAATTAGTACAAAACAATTCCCCTACCCCACACTTAAAATTAAGCATTGTCCCCAATGTATATAATTGATCAAAGCATAAATGTAGGATAAAGGAAAGAGGAAAGTACTCACAATTAGGACCAAGAGGGTCCCGATCCTCCATGGCGGCGTGTTTACCACACACCATCACAATCATCAAAACAGTCCACAATCACCAGAAATAACACAACAAATTTGGCCAACAATATCACCAAAACCAATCCACAATTTCCCCAAAATCAAAAAAATACAATCACCCTTTTAAAAATCCTACCCTCGGAATTAATGTCACAATTGTCATCACAAGTACAATCTTCGCACTTCAAAACACAAGAGTCAACAAATCAACCGGAAAACTTGGAGGAGATTACCATACAATTAACGAAGAATGTTCGTAGAGCGATGGATATTGACCTACAGAGATGTCGAATTCGCGCAAGGTGTGAATAATTTTACCAAAATTCAAGAACCCCCAATTTTTAGGGTTCTTGAGTTTTAAATAAAATTCTTAGGGATTAAGTGATGTTTGGGTGTTGGGAGATGTGAGGGTGGTAGGATGGTGATAAGAGAGGGTAAATTTTGTTAAAAGGGAAAGGTTTTCCAAAGAAATGGTGGAGGAGGGAGGGAAGGCGTCGGCAATTTTGGAGGAGAAAAGAAGGGAGAATGACAGGATGATCAGGAGTGTTGACGGGCTGGGTTAACTTTGTTGAACCACCATCTCCGCGGACCGTGATATGGGGCACGGTCCGTGGCACCCAATCTGGACCAAAAATAATCCAATGCCATTTATTGACATGGACAACGCTAGTTTGTCACAGTCCTTGATACCAACGCTGCTGGTCTATTCCGAAAAAACTCCAAAAATAATTTTTGTACTTCACCAAATTCCAACTTTCCTGCAAAAATATTTTAAAAAATGCAAACCAAGCATATTATTCCTCCAAAATAAAAATGATAAAAACAAATCAATTATTAAAATAAAGCTACAAAAGCATCAAAACCTCGGTGGAATGCCATGAGTGGCGTCCGGATGGTCAAAACCAATTTTATTTAATGTCAATTGCACGACATATTCCCTTTTCAAGCTCTATTCAAAACATTCCTCGAGTCTCTAGAATCACCATCCATAATTTCACCCATTCTTGTCTCCACATGTATTGGTCTACAACATTGTCTCGCCTTAAATCTCATCTCTGAAGCCAAATGGACTTGTGTGCCTTGTCTCTTGTCGGTTGGTTTTGGGAATTTTTTGGAGTGAAGGGGATTTAGATGATGTTTCTTCAGCTCCTTCTTCACTCGTTGGAAGTTAGTACTAGAGAAAATACTAGAAACTTTCTTAGATGCCTTACTCATTCCCTTATCAACTTCAATAAAGTTAATCATGTGGCAATGTGCAAACTCATTATGAGGCTTATGCATACTTTCAATTATAGTGAAACAATGGAAAGACTTTTTATCCTTTGGAGGCTCTTTATCCTTGTAGATCTCATAACCTACTTTTTCTCTGTCAAACTCTAATGTCAATGTGCCTCTATGCAGATCAATCTTAATTTTTGTCGTTTTCAAAAAAAGGTCTCCCTAAAAAGATAGGGGCGTATTCTCATCATGAGACATATCAAGAACATAAAAATTGGCAAGAAAAACTAGTTTATTAATTGTAACAAACACAACTCGCACTAATCCCTTCGGAATAGCTTGGGAATGATCGCCTAGTTGTATGATCACCCTAGTTTCATGCAAATGCCCTAAGTCAAGAGTCTTGTATAGAGAGTAGGTAATTGTATTAATAGAGACTCCTAAGTATATCATTGATTTTTCAAAAAAATCCAACTATGACACAAGGGATAGTGAACATGTCGGAATCATTGCATTTAGGAGTTAGTTTCTTTTGAAAAAGAGTAGACACTTGTCCACCAAGTTTAATTTTTCCAACATTTATCAACTCTTTAGTTCCCTTAGGGGTGCGTAACTCTTTAAGGAAATAAAGAAACCTCAAGTCTCAATTACAAGAGCCAGCAAATTACCAACTCCCATCTCACTTTTTCTTATCCCTTAATTGAACCTGCTCTTTTTGAAAACATCCAAAGAAAGCACACCATCAGGAGTAGAGTTGCTAATAGTCACCACCAAAGTCTCCCAACTATCGGGAAAAGAACTCTATAGGAACCGAGCCTGCAACTAATCATAAAAATTAATCTTCATAGAAGTCAACTTGTTAATATTATCTTATAAGTCACTAATGTGCTCAGACACTGACTTTCCACTTCTCAACTTCAAATTAATAAGCTTCTTAATCAAAGAAACCTTATCATGAACCGTTTTTCTTGCATAAAGGAATTCAAATATTTGACATAAATCATAAAGACCGGACTCTTGAGAAACATAGTTGAATATGATAATGTTAACTCATTGTCTAATAGTCCCCAAAGTTTTCCTCTTTAACTTAGCCCATTCATTTTTTTTCCATTTTCTCAGGTTTAGTTGACTTAGATAAACTACCACCCTCAATAATAATAGGTGCAACTAGATCATACAAATCCTTGCAAACAAAAAATCTTCCATCGTAGGCCTCCAAACAGAATAATTGGTCGATGTCAACCTAACCATAGTAACTACCTCCAGACTCCGTGGTTATGCCAAAACAAACTCAAGCTCTGATACCACTTGTTGGGGAACCCAAGAGGGATACATCCCAAACACCCACATAAGAACTT
>JAULKM010149723.1:7500-17395 GCA_032355605.1 Rubia tinctorum | reverse complement strand
ACGATCTAATCGATCAGGTCGAAGAACAAAAACTAATCCGTGGAGATAAATCTCACACTTATTGAATAACAGAAACAAAAATTAAAATAAACTGTTGTTCCTCATCTCCCCTATGGGGAAAAAGATTGAAGAAGAAGGAGGATGTTGTTTTGCGGCGGAGAGGGTTTTTTCACGCATGGAGGGTTTTTAGAGAGACGTCTCTCTTAAGCAGTCAATTACGTGTTTTTGAAAAAAGGATGGTTTGGTGAATTGGTTCCTCAATGTTAACGCCTTGGAGTATATTTGGTGAGTAGCAATAATAATCCATACCTAACTACAATTTCGTTCTCGTGGAGGAAGGGAACGGAGTTAAAATTAAGCAAAATCGAATCATAATATAATTAGTATATTGAATTAAATTAAAGTGATCGGTAGAGTTTTTTTGAGTCCATTTTATGAAAAAATATTTTTTTAATAAATTATTCAACAATCATGATATTTCTTAACTAGAATTTTGTAATTTTAAGCTTAAACTAATAATATATATTTGAAGTTAAACATATGATAAGATTTAAGATATATTTGTACGTTAAAATAATATAAATATTATATAAACAGTGTCATATTTAAATTTAGAGAAAAATGCGTTTTTAACCTTATATTTTGGTCGAAAGTGCAAGAATGACCTTGTAAAATCTGAAAGTGTAAGAATGACGCTGGATTTTGTTGACCAAAATGTCAACTGTCCAATTGGTTGGAAATCGTGGAAATAACCATTTTACCCTTATTTCTTCCTTTTACCATTTCCCCATTCTTTCTTGGATTTCTTCCTTTTCGCCAAGATTGCAGTTTTACCCACCTTTTTTCCGCCGCCTCTTTCCACCAGAAACCCTCCCCCTTCTTTTGACGATTTGAGTGGCGCCTTGACTGAGTGGATGAATCGGTGATGCAATTTGGTTGGACGAAGCACTAAGTGGACGATTTGGGTGACGCGATTGGGATGACACACAGGTGTTGAGGTGGTGGCTGTGTATTTGTTGGTTGAGATGGCACGCCAGACGGTGGTGTTGAAGTAGAGCTGGCTGGATTTTTGTGGCCGTTCTTGGAGGGGATACAGTCAAGTGGTGGCAGGGAGAGGAGGTGCGCGGCGGAGATGTGTGGCACTGGCTAGGGTTAGGGGTGGGTTTCTGGAAGGGGAGGGTTCTGGTGGGGAAGAGTTTCATGCGGCGGCACGGCAGCGGCTCCAGTGGCTGGTGACGATGGTTTTGGGTCGGCGACGGAGGCTCGACAACAAAGTGTGTGGGGTTGGGCTTCATGGGCTATGGCGGCGGCGCTCGGTGGCTGTGGTGGCGGGGGGCGTATAGGGTGTTTAAAGTTGGAGAAGCAGCATAGGGTTTAGGGTTGAAGAAGATGTTTAGGGTATAACGGGCATTCTACTTTTAGTTTAGGGTTTTTATTAAGAGAGGTGTATTTATGTCTTTCATTATTAGTCAACGCTTGATTTACATCAGTCAATGCCAGAAATTGTCCAAATGGGTAAAACTGCACATTTTGAATAAAAAATAGGATTACTTAATGCACTTTCAGATTTTACAAGGTAATTCTTGCATTTTTTTCTCAATCTTATAGGGTCATTTTTGCATTTTCCCTTAAATTTAAATTAAAAATTATACTCTTGAAGTTAAGATCATAGAAGTGGCTGTCCTTAGGCTAGGCAAAAAAATTTAGATTAATACATCTTTTTCACCTGAATTGTGTGAAATTGAATTTTGTATTGAAATATATTGAATAAAACATAAGTAAGAAAAACAAGAATATTAAGATTATATTAGACTAAAATTTCATCAAATTAAAAGTTTTAAAAAATAATTGAAGTGTAGATACACTGAAATAACATGATTTAAGCCTTTTTCTTTTATTTTTTTAGTAACGAGTAATTTTTTTAATCAATTTGAAGTATAAATTTAAAGAGCCCGTCTCTTAAAAGATGATCTTTCTATAAGTTATGGAAATATCAATGTTTAAACTGTAAATTTATAGAAATCAAAATAAAATTTTCGGGTTGCATTAATCGGGTCATAAACCTATCACTCATAAATGTTGCATAGTATATTTTTAATATTGCAACTAAAACATTTTACCTTTCTATAATTTCAATTCAACCTCGTCTTTTCATATGTGTATGAAATGACGTTCTTTCCCAAAACTATGCCAAATTTAAAATAGTTGCATATTCATTTTTTCTCAATTTAAATATTTAAGAGTATTATAACATGCTTTTTAAAATGTTATTTGTCAATAGCATTACTATATGTGCACATTAATCTAGCATTGATGGAATTTAAATGAGATTTTTCTAATGCAACAAATTGATTTTTAAAAAACTATAATTGTACTCTCTCTGTTTTTCTATTTGTGGTATTATAAGTATAAGCATTTGAATTTAGGTGAAGAAAATGAGTAGATGAAATAGAATGTAGAAAGTAAAATAGAATAAGTCGATGAAATTAAAAAAATCTTGGCAAAAATAAAAAGTGTACTATATAAAAATATATTTTAATAAGATAAGTGTGCTATATAAAAAATATATTTTAATAAAATAAGAGGAATGGAGCTCAAAAACATGAGATCACTTGCCAGTTGCCACACGTTTGACTTGGCTAAAGAGGTAGGGTACCGTCACTACCGTGTTGTTGCACTATAATTGCGCATTGATCATCTTTTTCTCTTTTTGAGATTTACCAGCAGTTAGTTAGAAAAGTATAGTACAAGAATAATATGAACAATATATATCCTGAGATATTCTCCAGCCATATACTTTTGAAAAGGTTCATATATATATATATATATATATATATATATATATATATACACACTTGAAAGGAAAAAAAAAGATGAATTTCATATTATGCAAATGCAAATGATCAGGTCAAAAGTATAGAAAGGCAAGGTGCCTAGGAATGTATTATTTTGACCGTTCACCTATCCTTTTATATTACTATAAAATATATAATTATTAATAGGATGAGTGGTTTTGGGTGTCTAATCTTTTATATTAAGGTAAATTTTTGAGAAAGATCGTCTTTCCGAAAGTTTATGGAAAGACGGAGATTAATTAAAATAATAAAAAGTTAAATGTCTTAGTTGCAATATCAAAAATTTATTATGCAAATAGTAGTAGTTATAAAGTTTATAACCCGATTCATGCAACCCGAAAATTTTATTTTCATTTCTTTTAATTTGCACTTTAAACCTCGATCTTTTCATGACTTATGGTAAGACCGTCTTTCAAGAGACTGACTCTTATATTAATATCGGCCAAATTAGAATCTTGAATAGTTAAGTATGCATAAGAAGTAATCTTTGCTTAGACGTGCTTTAATATAACCGTTATAAGTTTAGAACTCTCACGGACAGTGGCGGAACTAAACTGGCACCAGCTCGTGTCGGTAAACTTTAACAAACTAATTAAGTAATATTTTTCGTATTTTTGTCCGTCCCGACTCATTAAAATTGAAAAGGATTTCGTCCAAAAAAAATTCGCTTGTCCTAAAAATGCCAGTGTAAATCAGTCTCCCTCAATTTTTGTCTTGGTTCCACCATTGCTCGCGACACTATAAAAGCTACACTAATGAATAGCATTTGATGCAGCAATAAATCAACAAACAGAGAATAATAGTAGTAGAAATTAGCAACTCAACTTCATCTTCCTAAAACTGAACTACCGAAACAAAAATTCTCTCTGCAAAAAACCATTTAACGGAATTTAATTCTTTGATTACACATTACATTGCTGAACATATCTACCAAAATCTTTTATATTCTATATATTGTGTGACGTGCGGAATAAACTGATTTGGATTCTTCTTAATTCGTGACTTTCATTTAAATATTTTATTAAGAAGGATGAAAATTAGTCGAGGGAGTTTCAACTGGATATAATTAAGTATCCGGAAGAAAGAAAGAGGGCAAAGTTCAGAGGGCCTATTTTATAGAGATTTTTTTGTTTTGTTTTAGAGTAACTGGATTTAACATTTTTGAGATTTTAAAGAAGGAGTGGGTCTCCTGAAAGACGCTCTGCCAATAATCTTATAGATATGTCACTTATTTTTTATGTTATACATTGCATTTGTTAAATTAAATGCCAAATTTAGAAATTTTAGAAATATTTTTATATTATATTTTTTATATATATTTTCACATTCAAACACATATTGTTATTTGTTTTAACTTTTAAAATACAATATTTGAATTTTATAAATATATAACTTTAAAGATAAAACCCATTATGGACTGTTTATAAGTTTATGAAAATACCGCATTTACTGAGATTTCTATTTAGAGAGTATAGCATATAGTTTGTTAGGTTATTATTAACGGTGTTATGCACTGAGGAAGGCATGTAATTTGCCGTATTATCAAATCAAATGTGTCATGTTATAGAGATTTCATACGTGTACGAGGACAGCTGAATTGTTCGATTACTTAGATTCATAGTGCATCTGTATCAGAAAAATTAATTTTATAAAATCACCTCTAATTAATATGTTGATACTTTATTATGGAGTATGCACTTACACAGTTGCAATATATTTTAACTTTTATGAAAATTTTTATATACTCACTAGAATGTTGTAAAAATCAATGCTAATTTTGTCAGACTGCCAGATTAATGTTTGGTCAAGAGTATTTAAATCAGAATGGAATGGGAACACCAATTTTAATGAAGTCAGCATCGATCAGAATTTGGTGGCTGGGTAGCTTATTTAATGAGTTCTGCTTATGTCTTGTGCAAAAGAGTTCTTGTTCTTTTTTATATTAGCTTATATAGGATCAATAATTAAGGCATTAAGTGCGCACACACACGTGAGAGAGTTTTTGTTTTGGGCAACATTTAGTTGGACGTGTCGATCTATATTTTTTTTATGGTGTCTATGTGCAGTTTGCAAATATAGATCGTAGTTTGACCAAGTGATATTAAACGGTGAAGATCCATGTTTGATATAATGATATTGATGCGTGATGCGCTCATCTCTGTTAAGTGATCATGATTTTCACGGGAAGCGAGTTAATATCCTCGGGAGTTATGTTACAATTTTTATTGAATTTCTAATCTGTAATAGCACAACGATCTTGTAGACATTTAATTTAGATACCCTTGCAATTGGTTTGTTATTGAACCTAATTAGCTTGGATGTCAATTCAACCATTGTAATAGCCGCTTAGCATTTTTCTCAGCATACTGATTTATATATATGTGTGTGTATATAATTAACATTTTATTACACATTATGTTCTTTCATATAAAGTTTACTGGTAGATCGTTTAACGATAAGCTCGTGGATTAAAACATAAATAATATGAGGTGTGAATTAATATGGAGTACATTTTATAATTATTTGATTTTCATATATATATGATTAACATTTTATTACACGTTATGTTCTTTCATATAAAGGTTTCTGTTAGACCATTTAACGATAAGCTAGTGGATTAAAACATAAATAATATGAGGTGTGAATTAATATGGAGTACATTTTAATTATTTGATTTTCACACACACATATATATATATATATAAAATTATCATTTTATTACATGTTATGTTCTTTCATAGAAAGTTTTCTTTTAGACCGTTTAACGATAAACTCGTGGATTAAAACATAAATAATATGAGGTGTGAATTAATATGGAGTACATTTTAATTATTTGATTTTCAGAGTGAATTTTTTTAAAAAATCCATAAAAATATAGAGACCTCTCTAAAAAAACGTATGAATATGATGAACACATTCTCTATTTCTCCATTGTTTAGATTTCAGGGTATATTTCATACTTCTCTATCACATTAAAAATGACATAACTTCTATTTTTGTCTGTCCCAGCAAATTGATATGATTTAAAACTTACTGAAAATGACAAAAAAATATTGTTAAATTACCATAATGTCCCCTTTAACTTCAACGTACAACTTTAAGACTGGACCCAATGTTTTTCCAAAATATTACTACTTTACCATACTTATTCTCTGCTACATCATCTTGCAAAAAAAAAGTCAAAAGTGATTCCGCTATTTTTAGTGGGACGGAGGTAGTAATTATTTTTTAGAGAAATGTGTGAATATGACCCTATGTGTGTTTTTTGAAAATACTGAAACAATCCCAAATTCTTCGAAAGTGGCAAAATGACAATGGACTCGTGAAAATGCCAAAATGACCATGTGATTTTGGTATTGGTTTTGTCATCAGCTGGATATAATGGTACCATTCAATGAATACTCATGGTTGTTTCATTACATTTGACGAACACTTATGATTGTTTCAACACTTTCAAATAGCTCATGGTTGTTTTAGTACATTCACAAAAAGGTAGGGTTGTTTTTGTGTTTTGCCCATATTTTTATTTCAAAAATAATTATAATATATTTTTAAAACTATAGGGACCTTCCTAAAAAAAACTTATAAACACAATGCACTCTTTCTTTCACCCTCTAATTCCTTTATAGGCGATCTAATTCCCCTCTAGGAGAAAAAAAACCTCAACATAATCAATATAAACATCAACTCGAAACACATAAAACATCAATAGAAAAATATCGCATAACTTTTTATTTGAAAATGAAAAAACTTAAACATTGTTTATTTTACAAACGAAACTTAGAGATATAATATTGAAAACTCATCAGAATACATGTAATACTCAACTCAAAACAAAATAATATCAACAAAGAATATCCTTTACTACAAAACTATAATGGTCAAAATATATAATCCATCTAAGCCATAATAAATAATATAAATATCTTTCTAAAATCACTAATACCAAACAATCCGGTCCTTCCACACTTGACTTTTCTCATCCTTTGAAATTCATCCAAAATACATCGTCCGCCGAACAACGTCAACTTGACTCAACTTTAAAAGATCAAATTAACGATGAAAAATCTGAAACATCATCATGCTAATTGTCACTTGCATTGAAACATAAACATCAACTCAAATAGTACAAATATGAGCAAAATTGATAGATACGTATAAACAACAATTAAAATGTACTAAACGTTATCACTGCGATAAAACATCATACAGTGAAACTAAAACTGCAGAAAAGTTGTAGAAAAACTTATAAGACTATTCGTTTCATTTGCAACAACAACACACTACACACCAATAATTATGATCAAACATAACCAAATCACAATTTTTAAAATTTTGAATTTAAAACAACACATACTCCTTTGAAATAGACCGATTTCATGTTTATAATTAAAAATATTTAAAAATGGGGTTACAAAGCAGAAAAAAAGAAGAAGTAAACAAACCTGGATGATAAATTGCATAGTCGAATATCACAAAATAGAGCGCTTCATACAGTCGAAGGTGAAGAAATTGAAGAAAAATAAGAAAATGAATCGACATAGAAATTGAGGAAGGGGAAAACGCAAAAAAAAGGGTGAGGAAATGATTCTTAATCCAACACTTTTTGATAATTGCATGAATAGTCCTTCAAATTTTCTTCATCTTTTTATATAAAAAAACCCATCTCAATTATAAATTTGGTTAATTACATAATGATCCCCATTTATCGATTAGACAATTTAAAATAAAATTTTGTGATTTTTTATACATCTTTAAAAAGAACATGACTCGTAAGTAGTTTTAAACACATATTAACACACACACAAACACACAATAAAACATTAAAACACACACGCACATAAACACACAATAAAACATTAAAACACACACGCACATAAACACACACGCACATAAACACACACCTACAAGCACAGACACTAACACACACACACAAACAAATACAAACACTATATCCCCACACACACACACACACACACACACACACACACACTAACACACACACACAAACAAATACAAACACTATATCCACACACACACAAACACAAAAACTAAATCACATACTAATACACCAACACACACACACACACAAAAATTAACACACAAACAAACAAACAAACAAACAAATCTTTCTACTTCATTAAACTTATCTAATCTCAATTATTACATGCTCTAACACATTCGAAAGTAAACTCTTTATCGGCATCAATAATCTCTTGCGGTTGCCTCTAGCGCATTTCTCCCCAAAAATCCTACTTCATTTTCCCCCAAAGACCTTCAAAGACTAAATTATATTTTTAGTATTTAACATATTTTGAAATACCATCTTTTGGTCCTCAAGGCCAATGCGACGTCCATTCAACAACCAACAAATACAAAATAATTTTTTTGGTCCCAAAACAAGTTTCAATGTGATTTTCAGGTAAACCAAAATTATTTTTCGATATAACCAGGAGTATTTTTGTAATTTTACTAGTTAAAAAACATTTTCAATTAAGTTATTCAATTTGTTGCCGCCGTATCTGGCGACTCCGTCGCCGTATCCACCTTCTAACGCGGAGTCGTAATCATAAGCACCTATGTAACCCCTAATTTACTGGCCGCAAACGGCGGAATTAACCCTCATTCTCTGTAGATCGCCGAACAGATTATGATCAGCATATGGATAGTTGTTAATGTTACCGATCAGGTTGATCGATCCAAACCAACTACCACCAACATTGTTCATCGGTGGCAGAATTGGAGCGACAAAATTCAGATTAAGTTGATTGAATTTGCTGGCTGCCAAAACATCAGAGTAATTTGGGAGCTGATCAGCCATGCCGTAATTTCTAGGAGTTAAGAAAGCACGGTTGACATCAGAATTCACGCAGTACGCATTGAGATAAGAGATCGGGGAGCTGAGGTACGGAACAGTTCACCATTGGCGGCTACGGCGGCATGCCATGTGGCAATTGGTTGAGGGCGGCGATGGCGGCAGAGCTGGTCTGTCATGGGCTGCGCAGTTGAGGGCGAGTGTACCATTCGAGGTCATCCGAACTCGCCATGTGAAGATGGAGGATTTCTAGTTGTGATTTTGTGGTTTTTTGGGAATTTGATGATGAGGGTTTAGGGAGAAAAAATGGGGATTTTATTTTGTTTGAAGTTTCAACTGAATTTTTAATTAGTAAAATTATGAAAATACCCCTAACTAAATTAGAAAATAATTTTGGTTTATCTGAAAACCACCCGAAATTTGGTTTTGGGACCAAACAAATTGTTTAGTAGTTGGTTGTTGAATGAACGCAATATTTGTCTCGGAGACTAAAATATGATATTCTGAAAAATGTTGGGTACCAAAAAGACAACTTTATTTTTTCAAATGACGAAACAGTCCCGAAATCTTTAAAAGTGCCAAAATGACCATGGACGCGTGAAAATGCCAAAATGACTCTGCTATTTTGGCATTATTTCCGGCATCAACTGGATATAATGGTAATATTCAACAAATACTCATGGTTGTTTCAGTATATTTGATGAACACTTATGATTGTTTCAACACTTTTGAATAGTTAATAGTTCTTTTGGTACATTCACATAAATATAGGGTTGTTTTTGTGTTTTGCCCATATTTTTATTTCAAAAACAATTATACTCCCTTCGTCCCAACTTAACCTGCACACTTTCCATTTTGGTTTGCCCACCATAAGTTGCACTCTTTCATAATTTAGAAAGTTTACAAGGAATGGTCAAATTAGAAAGACAACATTACCCTCCTTTAAATTTAAAGTTTACAAATAAAATCCTTCATTATTTTTGGGCCAGAAATTCATTTAACCCAAAAACATAACCCAAACATATAATAATCCAACTAATCACCCTTTATTCCTCCTGCAAAAAATTCGTCTTACAAACACAAACACTAACACACACAAAAACACAAACACACACAAAAACACAAACACTAACATACACCCTATCACACACACACACACACTTATAAATACACTCACACTCTCACGCACACACACTCACACGTACACACACACCCTAACACACAC
>JAULKM010149723.1:0-5000 GCA_032355605.1 Rubia tinctorum | reverse complement strand
TCAGCTCATCAGGATAACATGATGAAATCTCTTCCAAAGAAAATGACCAAAAGTTTACCAATAATCATTGCATGAACATGAGCCGTTTCTACAACAATGGAAATGATTAGTGCCTTGCACGATAATTTCTCTGCCAGTTATCTTAGATACGAGCTTGAAAGTCAAATGACAATCACCACAAACTCAGAGATTTTTAGTTATGTGAATAACATCATTTTCCCCGGTACTTATCAAACCAAATGTAGCGGCAAGCTTCTCACTGTGATATCCCAGTATATGTTCCTTCTCCACGTCTTCAATGTCAAAGAACACAAACTATGTTCTTGGCACAAATCTCGCTTCTCTCAAATCCCTAGTCAATTCTCTAAGTTCATCGATTATCTTATCTGACATGGGATGCCGCGAGAAACTCATGAACGACTCCATTTACTTATGTCCAACTGTAGGCATGTATCTTTTGAATCCTTTGCCTGTTTATAACTGATCTAATCTTCTATGAATCCTCTCATTTGTTATTAGCGGAGTAGATGTTTGACAGAAGAACGCAGGTACTCGAGTTCCATGTTTCTAACTCAATCTTCTGCTTCAACACATGTTCAGAAATTGACAGCTATAGTTCATAAAAACAAATACAAACTATAAACTACAAGACTCCCAATAAACTGGATCTTAGAATTCATCAAACAATACTTACTATGCCTTTTTTCTCTATCACCCTTATATTTATAAGAAAAAAACATGCACATTATAAAACTACGTCTATTTCAAGAAAATCAGAACATCTAAATCTTTGTCATCCATTTCATCATCAAATCATCTACACATTATTAAACTATGACTGCTTCAAGAAAATTAGGACATCATAATATCGCCCTTTCTAGCAACAAAAATTATGAACTCATATACTTGTTATTTTCAATTTATTCACATCATAGTAATGTGACAGATGCACAAATTGAACAAAAGGAATATGAAGCTCTGTTTGGAGCAGTGTTGTGAGGAACGCGAGCTGGTTCTAAAGGTACAAACAGAGCACCAGCTCCTCTTCAAAGACTAGGCATTCATATTCCCAAGTAAAATCTACCCCCTCTATACTCAAATCAAATAGAGCTTCTTCATACTAATTACTAATTACGACTCTGAGAAATAAAATCCCAGCAAAGATATACCAATAATTTCAAACCTTTAAACCACCAAATTTTGGAGCAGAGCAGTGAAGAACTCAAGAGACTCAGAGCAATATTTCATTTGATAATTCACGTGCAATATTTCAGCGGACTAAGAGCAGAGCAATATTTCATATGAAATCAAGAATTGAGAAATTTACCTCTATGCAAATGGGGTTTTCGGGCGGACTCAGAGCAGTGAAGAACGAAGAATGCAACGGTGAAGTGAAGAGCGCAGTGGCGACGGGTGGTGAAGGTGGGTTTGTGGTGGTGTCTAATTTTTGTACGAATACACGAAATAGATGGCTCCACAATAAAGATGGCAGTGAAGATGGGTGAACAGAGCAGCTGGATGTTAGGAATTTCCGAATTGAGGAACTGAAAGGGGAAAGGGGAATATGAGCTTTTGTGAATTAGGAGAACAGGTTGAACAACGATGAAGAACTGAGGGAAGGGGTATAATTTTTGTTAATTATAAAAGGGGTTGGGTGAAATGAAAATTAAATAGGGATAATTTAGTCCATTCATAATCATTTGGGGCTCTAGGAAGTAATATATGGGTTGCACGATGAAGATCCGCACTAGTGGAAGATGTCTAATTAAAGACACCACTTATAAGACAGTTTTGTCCAATTTTTGAATAACCACCTTCTAAGAGGACCGAGAGGAGTTTCCGAGTTCGAAACTCCCTCCCAGGTCATACCGGAACGTTCAGAGTCACTTTTTAATTGATTAAAGACAGTTCTTCAATCAAAGAATCGCCTTTAATTGGCTGTCTTTGTTGCCCCAATATACAAGAGCCCAATTAGGGTTTCTTCCCTTAGTCATTTTTCAGATCCAAAACACTCATCTCCCTTATACTCTCTTTTCCTTAGTTTTTTCCCAAAATCCACCCTTCAACTCCTTCGTCTCCTACAAATCACCATCGGACTCCCAACTCTTCCAATGCGCCATCGCCTTAAGCCCAACTCCACCACCCTACACCACGTCACCGCTGTCGTACCCCCGACTCCACCACCCTCCGCCGCTCAGCTCGCCTCCATCCGGTGAGCGTCGACTGTGACCACCCCTTCGTCGTGAATTTCTCTCCCACCGCACATCGCTAGCTCCTCCACAATCGGCCACTTGTTGAGCCCGCCTCCACCCGATGAGCGCCGCTCCTTCATCATCAGCTCATTTTCCCAGTTCAGATGCCGCCATCAGTAGGTGCAGACGTCGCTGCTCGCCCCGGTTCATACGTCGCTATGTCACTCCTCCGCCCGGTTTGACGTCGCCATCCGCTAGGGTTTCCACTTTTCATATTTGTATTGTTTCTTTTATTTTTTGTTTCTTTGTTTACTTCTTTCAATTGGACTTATTTTCTGTTGTCGTTGTAAAGATTTGTGTGCATTTCGTCATTTTTTGTCACTGCATTGCAGATCGTGACTTTGCTACCCCAGATATGGGTTAGTTTTGCGCTGCCGAAAATTTAAGGTTTCCATAAGCTTTTTTTTCTGGGACATCGAAAACAAGTTTCGAATTCGGAACTGTTTCTGGCCTTGATAGAAGACGGTTCTTTGGAGTGACTTTGATCGAATTTGATCAAATTCACTACCAAAGAAGACACCTTCAAAGTGTCTTCTAATGTCCGATAAAACCGCCTTTAATAGGTTATCCTCCGCTAGTGCCGACAACTAAATTATGTCATCTGGCATCGATATACCCAAAGAGACAGTTTATGGGATTCTTCTGAGATTGTTGGTCAAGTGTTTGTTAAAATTTTGATGCGATTGCAAAGCTTGGCGTGATTTGATCGATAAATCTAGTTTCATAGATTCTCATCTAAACCATCCCTCTCAGCGCACTAGAACCGACCATCTAGTGCTCAATCGGTGCCAATTTGTGGACATAATCAATTTAGAGTTTGTGGACAAGAATACTTATCTTCCTATTGTCACAATGATGAAGATCAAGGTAGATTTCCGGACCCGTTAATGGCATTTGTTTGCTATATGAAACTTTACCTTCGTCTGGTTTTTATTTTTGAAAGATTATGTACAAACAACCAAATTACATATTAACATTCTAATCTATGACCTAACTAGGAGACACCACCATTGAATCTATTGAAACTCGGCGAAGCTTGAAATTCCATCCATTCGAATAGCTATAGATGCCCTCCTAAGAACACCCAAACGCTGCACCACCATCAAACCACGATCTCACCATCGTCGACCACTTGCAGGTTGGGAAACCACAGTGGAAACCACTTACACAGTCCCATGACGCTGGATAATCCCCACCTCGTCCGATTTTTATTATACTTCTTTATCATGTGATCCCCATAAATCTCCATCCATCTTTGTAATCTGGTTACTCATGAAGTTCAAAAACTTCCCAATCGTCCCTTTGGAATTGAGCCTAGTTGTAGCGCGGTGACACATAATCACACTAGTGGAAAAACCTCTATTAAAGGCATCATTAGAAGGCGGTTCTATCAATTTTTTGAGGAACCGCCTTTGATTGAGGTTCGAATGAGGTTTCAAACTCGAAACTACTTTTGGATCCAAATAAAGGCAGCTCAATATTGATCAAAGGTGATTGTTGAGGAACCATCTTTGATGGACATCAATTAAAGGCATTTCTAGTGTAGAACCACCTTTGATTGAGGACCAAACGAAGTTTCGATGTTGGAACTGATTTGGGCCTTTAATGGGCTGCCTTTAACTTGGGCTATATAAATACTACTCCCAGCCCCAAGGGTATTCTCTCATATTTTTTCACTAACACCCCATCTTCCCACCTCCTCATGTACACCACGGCTCTCATCTCACCATCTCTCTCCCTGAAAACACTGCCCTCCACCCTCAGCCACCATTTACTGCCACGCCGCCAGAGAAGACTTGATCAGCCATCGCTGGAGAAGACTTGATCGGCCACATCTGGAGAAGACTCGGCCACCGCTAGAGATGAATACTAGGTCACCGCTGGAGATGAAGACATGGACACCGCTGGAGATGACTCAACCACTGTCAGAGAAGACTCGATTGGCCACCGCTAGAGAAGACTCGGCTACCGCTGTCTCTCCGTCATCCACCGCAAGATTTCCTTCCGTTGCCGTTAGGAGAACCTTCCACCACCGCAGGGGTCCCTCCACCACCACTGGCATGCCGGAGAAGGACACCTCACCACCGTAGATAGATTCTTCGCCACCATTGTTTGTTTTCTTCTTTTTATGTTTTATTGTTGAACGCTCTGGGTTGGTCGATGTTTTTGGTCCAATATTCTCAATTTTACAGATTTGTATTCTTTAGCTTGTCGCAGGAAACCTTTGGTTTCTAGCGGCTTTTTTGGGCCCTAAAATAGGTTCCGAATTTGAAACCTATTTCGGATCCGATAGAAGGCAGTTTTCAAAAATGCCTTTGATCGAATCGATTAAAGGCACTACCAGAGAAGACACTTGAAAATAAAACCACTTTTAATGGGCCTAGTTCCCACTGGTGTTAGGGTTTGGATTCGATTCTCATACCAACGAATATAAGGTAGTCTCACTTATGGGTTCAGACTTCATTCATGATTCCATGGGGGGGGGGGGGGGTTAGAAGCGTGATATACTAGCTCAGTTTGAATTCATGGAGGCTAGCTAATGATCTATGTGAATATGAATTTCACGCTTGAAACTGATGGCGGTTACTAGGCATGATCATGGGTCTAGGACTCGACTTAGACCCACAGGGTCTAGACCCATTGGGTCAGATATGGGTCCAAAAAATTTAGACCCATCGGGTCCGGGTATGGGTCTAGATTTTTAAATACGAGTCCGGGTCTGGGTCTAAAATACTAAGACCCAGACCC
>JAULKM010149713.1:0-17397 GCA_032355605.1 Rubia tinctorum | reverse complement strand
TGACTATGTATATCCTGGGATGATCTTTTTTATTTTTGTTTCTATTTATGAGGTTTGGAGAGCCAAATAAAATTCTCTCATTCACTATTAGTGGATGTTTAATCTAAAAAAAAACCTCTTAAATTCAAATTTGAGAGAAAGGAATGCATCAAAGTATCAGGGAAAAATAGACAATAAAAAAGAACATATACAAATAAATTTGCAATTAACCAAGGATGGAGTTGCTATTCATGGAAGAAAAATCAGAAAACTTTCAAAGTTATTATCACAACAAGTAACGGGATATCCAGCCGGTCAGGAATGCTCAACACACAACATCGAGTTTAACCCACTAAGCTATTCATTAGCAATAAAATTACGAGGTGATGTAAAAAAATTGTTAGAGCCATGCACGTACACTCTTCTGAAAAATAAATAGCAATCAATATCTTTTCAGATCCTAGAATTTTGAATTTTAGCTTGAGAAGAACATTAGTCATATACTAGCCATGAATTCTAGTAGGAAAAATGTATTGAGTGAAATTAGTCAGAAACTTTTCTTATAATGTGAAATCCTTCGCTCAAGTAGGTTTTTAAACAGATAAAATCATTCAATTCTTTTTAGTACATAGACAATGGATTCTAATTTGTTAAATATATAAGATGATCACAAAATTAATAATTGGTTACACGTATTGTGTATGTTTGTGAAGATTAAGGGAAAATGAAGTGTCATTTATGAGCCATTTTTTACAAACACTTTGTTGGCGCTGTTAATATCTTACACACAATCACACGCAAAAAGCATTGTCGTTTGTTTCAGGTGTTTTTAGAGTTGTATTAAGACAATTTAAATATTACCGTGCTTATTTCTTGTAACATTATATAATACTTTTAACATTTAAATTCACATTAATAGTTGCAATTGGAGTTAGAAAAGAAATACGGCGAAAATATTTAGTGCATCAAAAAAATCTTATCGATGTGGTAACATTTTTTCTATACTCAAACATTGGGGATAACATAGAGGGAAACTTCTTAAAATTTGATCCATCTCCATTTTCAATAAACATAATTTTCCATCAACGGCTCCTTGCAGTCCTCACATTCATGTTTTCTCTATGTGTCATTTCTTTTTTTAAAAAAGAGTAGTTTTGATGTTTGAGGGTGGTCATTATCATCATGTTTTTTTCAATTTTGATTTTCTCCTAGTTTTGGTTTTGTGCTTGAGATTTTTTAAGGGAATATAAGGACTAAGCAATAACATGAAACGGTATTATATATTGCGTTATGTATGTCCACTCTGTTATTTTAGTCAACAAATTATATACGAGTCTTAGTCCATATGTGCCAAAAATACAACTAAATAAAATAAATAATTCCATTCTTTCCTTAAAGATCGCACTGTTTTCTTTTTTTGTGTAACAAAGTATTGAAACTTGTTGTCGGTAAGAGTCCCAAACTTGTCTTTTCTTCTTTGCTTCAAGCAGGAGCTAACTCAAAGTAGGTGAGGCTAATTTATGAATGTTTGGAAATATGAAAAAAATAATAACGTTACTTGTGTATGCAAGTGTTGAGCAATACGGCTAGCATGTGTGTCTTGCATGCAACTCGAATGGAATATTCCTTTTTTGTCCCATTTACACGTGCATATTTTGAAATATAATGAAAAACATAAGCACCAAACAGAGTTAATGTTGAATGAAGTAAATTCAAGGTACTCCCTCACATAAATCGTTCTAATTAGACTAATTAAACTAGGTTTCCACTAAATAAGTTTTAAATATTAAAAAATAAAAATATAGACATGAGTAAGGTAAAATCAAAAAGGAAACTCGTACTTATTCGATTCGGCAACCTGGCATCCAAATTCCAACCCGTGGATTGTTTGTATCTTGGAAACCATGGAGAGGGAAAGGAGAATGCTCAACACACAACATAGAACATATTTTGATTAAATTAATTTTCAGTTTTAGGCATTTGCATTTGATAAATATTGTTTACAAGTATACCGTGTTTTATATGCTTGTAGGTTATTGCAAGTTTGTGTCTTTATGGTTCATTGGATGAGTCTTTGCTACAATATCGGGGGAAATTATTGGCATAATGTGATGATTGAGCCTTCATCTTGGCAATTCTAATGTGTTCTAAATGTGGCGACATTGGCAAGGACTCCAGCACGCATTATCCAAATTTTCTAACCTTTTCACCTTCGTTCGACCTTTTTTACTTTGTATACCATGAACACTAATTTATTTAATTTTACTAACGATAAAATTTATTTCATCTAATATTATGGATGTTATATAATTACTATTTGATTACAAATTCTCACCCTTATTTAATGTGCAGTGTTTGTGCAGATTGGGGGAGAATGAAGTGTCACTGTACGTGCACATTCAGTGCCATTTTAGGAAAAGCAGTACTATGTTTAGGTGAAATTTGGGGAGATCTTATTTTATCCTAATAAAATGTTCCAATATCATGTACAATGCATGCACATAATATTTACGTAGTATATATTATTTGTGTACATTTATATATGGTTTATCTTGTATTTACTGCCTTGAGGTGACAGAGAGCAATTGTGAATGGTATAAAATACACAAGAAAATCACAAGAAGAAGACAACTTCAGTCTATCCACATGAAATTCAAATTTGAGAGAAAGGAATGCAGCAAAGTGTCTAGGATAAATAGACAAGCAAAAAGAAGATATAAAAAATGACTTTTCCATTAACCAAGCATGGACTTGTTATTCATTGAAGAAAAAATCAAAAAACTTTCAGAATTATCACCACAAAAATTAATGGGATATCAAGTTGGCCAAGAAAATGCTCAACACAGCATCGAGTTTAACCCACTAAGCTGTCCATTAGAAATACAATGATAAGTCGGTGTATAAGGTGATCACAAAATTAATATTTGGTTACATTTATTGTGTATGTTTGTGAAGATTAGGGGAGAATGAAGTGTCATTTACGTGCCATTGTTTTACAAACACTTTGTTGGCAATATTAATATCTTACACACAATCATGCACAAAGAGCATCGTCGTTTGCTTCAAATTAATTCCCAGTTTTATGCATTGCCATTTGATAAATATTGTTTACAAGTATACTGTTTTTATATGCTTGTAGGTTGTTTCAAGTTTGTGTCTTTATGGTTTATTGGATGATTCTTTGCTACAATATAGCGGGAGCTTTTTTATATTGGAATAATGTGATTATTAAGACTTTATCTTGGCCATTCTATTGTGTTCTAAATATGATGACATTACTGAGGACTCCAGCACACGTTATCTAGATTTTCTAACCTTTTTACCTTCGTTCGATCTCTTCTTTTATTGACGACAAAGTGTAATTCATTTACTATTACGGTTGTCATATAATTATTATTTGGTTACAAGTTCTCACCCTTATTTAATGAGCAGTGTTTGTGTAGATTGGGGGAGAATGAAGGGTCATTATACGTGCAATTTTAGTGCAATTTTAGGAAAAACAGTACTATGTTTGGGTGAAATATGGGGATACTCCATCCGTCTTAATCAAATGTTTCTATTTTCTTTTTTCATCTGTCCCAACTAAATAGTTCTATGTTGAAACTATTAATTAATTGATATCTGTCAACAATAAGTGTATATTCAAATTAGCTGAAGGAATAAATTATTTTCTTATTTCGGTTAAGTATCAATTTGAGAGGCTAAGAAAACAAATTCACTTGGAAAAAAACCATTCGTATAGAAACAATATCATATCAACCTAATTAAAAAAAATTAAAATTAAAAAAAATATGATTGAAATATTATTAGAATGCATTTAAAGTGTGAATTATAGACGTACAATGCATGCACATAATATTTATGTAGTATGTATTGTTTTCGTACATTCATATATAGTTTATCATGTGTTTACTGCCTTGAGTTGACAAAGAGCAATTGTGAATGAAAAAAATGCACAAGTAAATCATAAGAAGAAGACGGGGTCGCTCAATCTACATCAAATTTAAATTTGAGAGAAAGCAATGCAGCAAGGTGTTTAGGAAAAGCAGGTAATAAAAAAGAAGCTATAAAAACGACTTTGACGTTAACTAAGCATGGACTTTTTATTCTTGGAAGAAAATCAGAAAACTTTCAGAATCATTACCATAACTACTAATGGGATATCAAGCCAGCCAGGAATATGCTCAACACACAGCATCGAGTTTAACCTACTAAACTGTTCGTTAGCAATAAAATGTTGAGGTAGGGTATAACAATAGTTAAAGCCATGCACGCACACTCTTATGAAAATAAATAGCATTAAATATATTTTCAGGCCCTGGAACTTTGAATTTTAATTTGAGAAGAACACTAGTCATGAAATCATGTGGGAGAAATTTATTTAGTGAAACTAGTCGGATACCTTTAGTATAATTTGAAATCCTTCGATCAAGTAGATTTTAAACAGATAAAATCATTCAATATTTTTTACTATATAGGCCATGAAATCTAATTTATTTAATATATAAGGTGATCACAAAATTAATATTTGGTTTCATATAATGTGTATGTTTGTGAAGATTAGGAAAGAATGAAGTGTCATTTATGTGCCATTTTTACACACACATTGTTGGCGTTGTTCATATATTACACAAAATCACACACTAACAGCATCATCGTTTATTTCAGGTGTTTTTAGTGCTGAACAAGATTGGAAATTTTCATCATCATCATGATGAACACAATTTAACATATTACCGTGCATAATTCATGTAACATTAAATAATACTTTTAATCTTTAAATTCACGTGAATAGTTGCAATTGGAGTGAAAAAATAAATACGTTGGTAGTATTTAGTGCTCAAAACAATTGTTACCAATCAATGTGGTAACATGGTAGCTATACTTGAAAATTGGGGATAACATAGAGCAAAACTTTTTTTAAAATGTGATCCAGCTTCATTTTCAATAAACGTATTTTCCCATCGACGGCTCCTTGTAGTCCTTCCATTCATGTTTTCTCTCTGTGACATTTCTTTAAAAGGAGTTGTTTTGTTGTTTGAGGGCTGTCATTATCATCATGTTTTTTTCAGGTTTGATTTTCTCCTGACTTTGATTTTGTGCTAGAGATATGTTGAAGGAATAGAAGGATGTAGCAATAACATGATATGTTATTATATCCTGTATTATGTATGTCCACTTTCTTATTTTATTCACCAGATTCTATAGGAATCTTAGTCCGTTTATGAAAAAAATAAAATAAATAAATAAACAATCCCATTTTTTAAAGTAAAGATCGTATTTTAAAAAATATTTGGTTTGTGTAATGAAGTGTTGAAACATGTTGTCGGTGAGAGTCCCAAACCTGTATTCGTATGATTTTTTTCTTCTTCTTTGCTTCTAGGATGCTTTACCAAAAATGGTTCCTCCTTGGTCCATATCTCCATTTTCAAGGAATTTCAGCACATATCTAAATACTTTGTAGCAAGCAGGTCTAAATCAAAGTAGGCGAGATGAATCTACTGAAGTGTAGAAATATTTTTTTTAAAATGATGTGACATGTGCATGTAAGTGTTGAGCAATATGGATATGCATATGCTTCTTGCATGCAAATCGAGTGGAATATTCATTTTTTGTCCCATGTACACGTGCATATTTTAAAGTATATTGCAAAACATAAGCACCAAACAGAGTTAATGTTGAATGAAGTAACTTCAAAATGTGAATATGCAAATTGACTATGGTCACGGAAAAAAACATTAGTAAGGTACTCCCTCACATAAATCATTTTAATTAGACCAATTTAATAAGGTTTTGAATTCATATCTTCTTTAATAGGATTTAATATATATATATATATACCAGTTTGACTTTTCCACTAAAGAAGTGTTGAATCTTACAAAAATAAAATATAGACATGATTAAGCTAAAGTCAAAAAGGAAACTCGTACTTATTTGATTTAGCCTTTACTTTTTACAGATCCGGTTCCAGTGACATGAAATCCAAATTTCTACCCGGAGATTGTTTGTATTTTGTAAACCATGGGGAGCGAAAGGAGATCGTCTCACACACAACATAGAACATATTTTTGATGAAATTATTTCTCAGTTTTATGCATTGGCGTTTGATAAATATTTTTATCAAGGAATACTGTTTTTATATGCTTGTAGGTTATTGCAAGGTTGTGTCATTATAGTTTATTAGATGGTTTTTTTACAATATCAGGGGAAAGTTGGTTTCTTGTAGGTTATGGAAGGTTGTGTCATTATAGTTTATTAGATATTTTTTTCTACAATATCAAGGGAAAGTTGGTTTCTTGATGTTGGAAGAGTCTGATGATTGATCCTTGATGTTGGTCATTCTAATGTGTTCTAAATATTGAAAATAATATGCTCAACTATTTTTTAAATATTTATACTTAAAGGTGGGCGTCACACACTATATTTTCTATAATGAGATCAAGGGGATCACGTCATTCCCCAGAGATATTGAGGTTAATAGAGAGGCTATTGTGAAAATTGAGAGAATCGAGCTACAATTTTTCAAACCGGATAATCTAGACAATGCCTTAAAAACGTGGAAAAAGGTATATATCCAATGTATTTGTTCAAATTTTGCTAAAAATTAATAAAATTTGTAAATTGTTATATAGTTTTGTGGGAATGTAGAAATCACTCCCATGCGAGCTATATATAGACCAAGGCATAGGTGGTAAACCACTCCACGTAGCCAATGGAGTTCCGCATGAATTTATGAGACATTATCACTCTGTACCTATTGCTAAGGATATTTCTAGGGTTTTGTTGGAGGAACAGTTGGTGTTGGGCACCCATTTTCCAATCACAGACGGAGAATACAAGAAGGTTGGTCCTACACATGGAATGTTTTTACTTTTTCCTCGTCGTCTTTTTTATGCCAATCCAATAACGGATTGACATTTGAAGGGAAAATGGCTCGCATAACAAAAACTAGTGAAAGCAACACCAAGACCCATCAAACCAGCACCTTAATCAGTCCCAACAACACCCATGAAGTTTAGACCTCCAATTGCAAGAGAACAAGTCCTTCAAGATTCACCGCACTTCATACGGGTCCTGTATAATTAGCTTCAACCGCATTATCGAAACTCAACATACTCATTCTTGGTAAATGAATGTGTATTCGGATGCAAACGAGATCATTGAATTTTGGAGTGGTTTCAAAGATCTGTGGAGATATGAGCAAGTCAATCAAACGATCATGTTCATCCACACCTTGTGAGTTATTTCTATAATTTTCAATTCAATTCAATATTTCAGTTACTGTCCCAAAGGTACTAAATTAAAATGACATTCCATAGGTACATGTTTTTTATAATCAAAAGAAGGGATGGATTGGATACATGTGCCCACTGTCAATTCAGGAAATTAGTTGTATGAAACATGAGAGGATCGATTACATCCGTAAGAGCCTAGGGCAAAAGGATAAGAAGTTGTTCATTGCACCATATATTATAAGGTTCTAAACTAGGTTTGTTTGATTTAGCTTCTGGCTACAAACCACTCATTTCGTGCATATTTTCAATTTTCTCAATCAGGGACAATTGGAGATTGATTTTGACTCTCCCCGCCCATATCCACGTTTATTAGATGGATCCCCTGCACTTTCCATCGTCAGATGCATTTTTTATGATTTTGTAATTGGCGATGCAAGACATTAGCGACCAAAATAAAGCTAATATTGAGGTGGTTGAAATCAAGGTGGGCTATGGAGATTATTTTTTTTTCCATTTACAATACTTAATTAATTTATATAAAAATTTAATTAAGTTTTTTAATTTTATTTAAATCAGTACAAGAAACAAGTGTGGACCTGGGATATTGGCTATTACATTATACTATACGCGATTGAGTGCATTCAAGAAATCAAAGATGACTTCCTCCGAATTGACAAGGTACGTGTACAATTATTTCTTCCAACAAATTTAATTAACCTTTCTTCTATTTTATACCAACTAGTTATTAACACGTTTTCATCAAGGAATCGAAGCCCTACTTCCAAGATGATATCAAAAATGCGAGGGATTCTTTGGTTAGGCATCCAATACTCAATCGGTAAGCAACCCTAGGGAATCCAGATATTTCTAAAGTAACACCATTCGATAAATCATGAAGCATAGAACTATTGGAATAAATTTCCAGTGTTTCCTATTACTATCTATAGATTATTGCTTGGTTGGCGTTATCTATATATTTTTGTGAACATGCAAGATACTATCATCTATTGTGTTATAATTGTTGATGTTGATTGAGGCCTTTTTTGGAGCCGGAGACAGAAAAAAGAAATATTTATTTACCATAAGACTATAAATGGTTTCCAAATTCGGAAACCTTCAATTCCATTTTTCCATAACCATGATTAATACTTCCCGAGTTTGGAAAAAAGACAAGAAAACATTTCCAAGTTTGTAAAAATTCATATTTATGAAAAATTAGAGCAATCGTTGGACATAATAGGATCAGAAAGGGTCCAAGAACTCAAAAACTATGAACGGCAGAACAAAGATCAGACTGTATAGTTTCCAAGTTTGTAAATGACAATTTATGAACTCGGAAAATACATCAGAGGTCCGACGGATGCTGGAGATTTCTGAGCTCGAAAATAATTAAAGGCAGTTCTACTGTCTTTTTAAAGATGGTTTTTAACCATCTTCCTTGGCATTTTTAAAGGAGGTTATTGGCACCGCCTTCTATTGATGGATGATGGAAGGCAGGGCCAGAGTCGGCATAATGAAAGTGCCTTTATTATTCCGGTAGAACCGTCTTTAATGCATCCCCCCACACACACACTAGTGCCACAACCTCCGATAGAGTATTCTCCTCCGTGATTGTTATTTAACCTCCAATATTTCCTATATCCATTTCCATGTCTACGATCTTGCACTCGACCGCGTCTATCTCTTTGTTGGCTTCCACCATCATCTCCTTTTATTGTATAAGCATGTATCTTGAATGCCTACTCCATGAATTCCTCCTTATTCTCTTCTTTTCTTCATAGGCTTGCAATGAGCCTAGAAGTTTTTCTATTATCATGTCCACCAAGTCTTTGGTCTCTTCAATGATGGCAATAATATGTTTGACTTTAGATTTAAAGACGGAAGAACTTTCTCCATGATTCTAACATCTTCCAACTTCTCACCATTTATTTTGAGGTTATTAGCAACCATCAAAATTCTTTAAAAATAATTGGAGACCAGCTCACCCTTCCTCACATGCAACGACTCAAACTCTTCTCTTAGAGTTTGAAGACATAACTTCTTAACTTGATCTGCTCCCTTATGTGACACTTGAAGCTTCTCCCATGCTTCCTTCTCCGTCTTTGCTCCGGAAATCTTCTCAAAAGTGTCTTCATCTATCCCTTGATAGATTAGACGGAGAGCCTTATTATCTCTCTTTCTTGAAACTCTCAAACTACTTAGTTGGGCTTGAGAGAACTCCCCTTCATTCTCCGATTTGGTGTGGTCTTTCTCAACTATCTCCCATGCATCATGTTCTCCAAGGAGATCCATCATCCATAGACTCTTATTTCCATAGTTGCTCTTAGTGAGCGTTGGGACTTGGAAAGGAATAGCATTATTTTCCATGGTAAAATGATCTTGTGGCTATGATACCACTTTGTTGGGAAGGAATAGCTATGATACCACTTTGTTTGAAGGAAACTTTGAATGGTTAAATAAGGGTTAGAAAGTTTGGTTGAAAATGGAGAATTCGGAGGAAGAGACTAATTGTATAAGGAGAAGGTTTTTATTATTTTTAGCTTGATTGAAACTCTAATACATCACCCTTATTTATACTAGTGGCATCACCCAACCAATGGCTAAGATCTTTCCATCCAAACTCTAATTTAATGGCTACAATTAGCTCTCTAGAATACTCTCTACAACTCCATCCTAATCTACACATTCTTGAGATCTTTAGGAATTCCTCTAGAACCTTCCATACTTCTTAAGATTTCTTTGGACTTTTTCTATATAATGGACCACTAAGAAGCCATTTGGTCTAACCCAAAATTAAGTTTACTTTTCAACAGCTTCTTGGTGCTTGTGACTTGTGAGTTATATTGTGAAGTTGAGTTAGCATAGGAGGTATTAAGAAGGCTCATTACAGAATTTTGTTGAAGTGGTGAAGCTCATATTGGGAATTCTAGGGGCGTTAACTGTTGTCTGGAACCCATATCTTAATTGAGTAGAATCAATTTTAGAGTTAATTATGAATTTTGTGCACTCAATCCCTATCTGTCTTTGTTTAAACTGACATTGCTTTTTCTTTAATGGAAATCTTGTGGTTATCAACAAATTTTCATTTTATACTTTTTCTTCATGAGCATGATGATCACTTTGGATACAAGAGACAAGCAGGGACTTATCAATGGAGAGATCAAGGCTCCAAATCTAGATGATCCAACCTTCAATCAGTAGAAGAAGGTAAATTCCATGCTTATTTCTTGGATCTTGAACTCTATGAACAAAAAGATAGCTCGAGGATTCATGTTTTCAGCCAATGACCTTAGTTTGTGGAATGATTTAAAAGAAATATTTGGGGAAGCAATGGACCTATGTTGAATCAGCTTAAGAGAGATTTGACTAACATTAAGCAGGGAAAAAACTCTGTTGCTGCATATTTTACTGAGCTGAAAGGCTTATGGGATGAACATGCATGTTTTAAGCCTAGAAAATAATGTGATTGGTGTGATTGTGATGTGGTTAAAATAATTATTGAGAAAGATGATGATGACAAGATGCATCAATTTGTGATAAGCCTAAACTTTGAGTATGCTTCTGTTTGTAATCTAATCTTTGTAATGGATCCTTTTCCATCAGTATCTAGGGCTTACTCAATGATCCGCCTCCCCTCAAGGTCATCAACTAGGCATCAACTAACCCTAAAGATGGCTTTGGAAAAAAGTTAGAAATTTGTAATGTTGCTCCCGTTCCTACTATTATACTACTTTTGGGGTAGATAGTGGCAAGATTGGGGTCGTCCACAGAAATGCTAAGAATCCAAAAGTTAACTACACACAGGCACAATCGGGTCATTTATCCAATAGGAGTACCTAATGTTGCAAAACAGGTTTTGGGGTTTTTTTTATCTAACTACGAGCATGCAAAATCACAAGAGAGTGAAACTACATAAAACTAGTACTTTGGGAGTATTTTCCTAACATGATTGGTGTTATGCTTTGATCCTCAATTCAATCACATTCAATATATTTAAACCTATCCCGGTGCTTCTGACACGTAGTGGGATCGATGGTCAACACTTCCTCATACTTGTCACGTAGGGTGCGCATGTAATATTCCATCGGCATCGCCTCCGTAATTAGGGGAGTGCAACAATGACCCTGCCTACTGTACAGATCTGGATCTCCCTCGTACGATTACATCTAGTGCACTCCACCACGAATGATTCTCCCTAGGCCCATGGTGACAAAGGTGATGAAGCACCTTACTTATGGATCTAAGGTTACGAAATGCTAACCCCAGTTTTCTACTAATGCTATCTCTCTATGTAACCCTTTGAGCCAATTTTCCATCTAAGACTAGTGTATGGTCGATCATAACGTTTACTCGGCGACCCATACGGACACACCCATACGGTCCCGAACTATTGTTACCCCAAGCACATCTAGCTTTCCTTCCCGGAGGGTATCAATAAGTGCGCCAACATGAAAGTAGACTACAGTGTATACCAATCTTTAGTGTGACAATTATGAAATTTATAAGAACATGAAGAACAAGCCAACATAATAATCATAAACACTTAGAGATAGGTAGATCTATAGAATCTTTCAAGAAGAACACAAAATCATGAATAAAAATAAAAACCCCAAGTTAATTAATTACTCCCTGAGCATTGAATCCAAACATTTTATTAGATTTACTGCCCTTGGGAAAAATAAAAAAGAAAAGAAAAGATTTTAGAGAGGATGAAGAGCTTCTTTCTCTCTCTACCCTACTTTTAGGAGTCTAAAATGTGCATAAAATTGAACACTAGTAGGCATGGGTTTCTATATATAGAAGTAGGGAATAGGGCCTTGAAAAAGTCCCAAAATAGGACAAAAACCCTAGCAGCTGCAAACGACATGGGCTGTGCAGCCGGGCAGGTCGTACCGGCTGTAGAAATGCACGGCCTGTGTCACCTAGTATGGCCGTGTGCTGACACGGTCCGTGTGACCCGGCACGTCCATGCTGGCTTGGGCTGAAAAGGGTTGTGTCTGGCACGGACCGTGCCCGCTGGCGTGGACCGTCTTCTGGTCCTTCATTTTTGAACTTCTGAATCGTGCATCCTTGTTGTTTGGCACAGTGATGTGCACCATTATGAAAGCGTTAGCCAATGCATTTAACACATTTTTTGTCATTTTTTATTTGGTTGATTGCTAGTTTTAGTTAGGTTTGCAGGACAAAGGGTTTAGACGGCCATTATTGGTTTCTTGTCCAAATCCTGTATTCTGTAGACATAATTGGGACTAATGGACACTTTCTATTCAAACTAACCAGCCAAGGTCGGCGCGGACCGCGTAAGCCAGGCACGAACCAGAAACTAGCATGGGTCGTACTAAGCGTTACGGCCCGTGTCAGGAAGGCTTGGTACGGCCCGTACCACCTGACACAAGCCATGCCAAATTCTACCAAGAGGGCCCATCCTTTCACTCAAAAAATCGGCTAAGTGTAGGAGAGTAACGTTTCATTTTACACAGCTCATGCCACTTTAAGTCACAAATGCCAATACCAGCCCACGCAGTGTGAAGAATGACGCGGGACGCACCGAGATACTGAGCGAATGTAAGTTCCAGCCAATGGGGCGTGCCAAATGATGCATGGCGCGGATCAGAAGGAGTAAAACCAATACCCGGCTAATGACCCACGCTGAAAGAAATGACTTGTGCCTGCACAAGGGTTTAAGTTAATATATGTGGACCTTTGTCTACTAGGGTATAAGTTAATGCTTATTTTCAGATCTTAGTAGGCGGCTAGAGAGAGAAAACACTCTCACTTCTCTCTAGGTTTTTTTCCATCATTTTATTTTTCTTTTGCCCAAGTGTGTTAAATCCAATGAAATACTTGGATTAAATACTTAGAGAGTAGGGATCTTACTTGGGGATTATATTTGTATTCATGTGTTAATATTTATTTCCTGAGATTTCTATATATACCTATTCCTATGTGTTTTGTGATTATTATGTTGGCTTGTTCTTAATATTCTTGTGAATTACAAAATTGTCACACTTTGTTGGCACACAATCGAGTCTACTTTCATGTTGGTGCACTATTGCTACTCCCCAGTTAAGGACACCTAGTTGTTCTTGAGGTGAAGATATTCCAGAGATGGGCATGTGAGCAAAGCTAAATCGTCACGATCGACCATACATCTGCTTAGTCGACCAAAGAGGTCCGAAGGGTTACAGGTAGAGATAGATTGGGTAGCAAACTGAGGTTATTTCGTTAATCCTAGAGCCATCGATAAGATAGATACTTCCTTTGCCTTTGTAGGCCTTGGGTTTTTTCGTTCGTGGTGTTCTGTCCCTGACTTAATCGTACGGGGGAGAATCAGACCTGCGCAATGAGCCATAGCCGATTTTGTACTCTCCTAGTTGTGATGGTGAGACTGATGGAAGATTTTATACGCGCACCTCTATGTGACAGATAGGGGGAAGTTTTGATCATTGTCCTCACCATGTGACACAAACACTATAATATGGTTTAATTCTTGTATTTGATGAAATCGATGAACGAAATGACATTAGCTATGTTACGCAAATATTCCCCGAGTGTTAATTTATATTGTTAATTCTTGTGGTCATTTGCATGCTAGTAGTTTATAATTGAACCCCCCCCCCTCCCGAAATGAGTGTTTTCACAAAACTGTTTATACCTAACACGTGGTCAGACTAACAACCCTACCGTGGTTGTGTTGAGTTGATTATTAGATTCCTAACATCTCTATGGATAACCTGGTACTTGCCACTATCTATTATTCTTGGTAGTATAGTAGTAGGAAAGGGGAGCAACATCTAATTTTATCTTTGACCACTAACCGGCCTCCTTTCTTGTTTAACCATGCTCGGGAGGAGGGGGTCAAATTTTGGTGCCGTTTCCAGGAATATTAGTTTTACATTCTTGTACTTAATTTGCATAACGTGTTAGTTGAGTAAGTAGTGTTATTTTTTTGTTATTTTTTTGTTTTTTCTATTGAGCTTTCGTACTTGTTTCTGGTTACTTCTAACCCTTTTTAATAGTGTTGATTTTAGTTGCCCTTTTTTTATTCCCAGTTTATAGTAAACGCCCGTGCCAAGAACTTGAGAGTTTTACATAGTCCAACGAATTACTTAGGTAGTAGGTGAGGAAGGAAAAGGAGACTTAGGGCAGAAGTTCCACAAGAACCACTTTTGGTAGCCATAGAGAAAGAAGAAATGACGGAGGATAACCGCACTTTGAGAGAGTTGATGACTCCAAACTTGGAGAATCAATGGCTTTGCATAATTTTCCCACCATTGCCACCAAATGTGACGTGTGAACTCAAGAGCGGAATGATCCATTGCTTGCTGAATTTCCATGGGATGGTTGGAGAAGATACAAACTAGTATTTTTCGAAGTTCCACCTATTTTGTACCAACATGAAGTCGGCGGGTGTTTCGGAGGAAGACTACAATATAAGGGCATTTCCTTTATCACTTCAGGATTCGGTCAAAGATTGGTTATACTATCTCCTTTCCGGTTGTATCACCTCATGGATGGATATGAAGCACTGATTTCTCAAAAAATACTTCCCAACTTCAAAGTCTGTGGGGTTGAAGAAGCAACTTTCCAACATCTCTCAGTTCGCATATGAGTCCCTCTACGAGTATTGGGAAATGTTCAAGAGATTTTTGGCTAGTTGATCGTATCATCCATTCAAGGAGGGAAACTTGGTTTACTATTTTGTGAAAGGATTGTACGATGATGGCATGCATATAGTGAACGTCACTTGCAATGGTTCAGTCACCAACAAGAGCCCGGGGGAAACAATTGCACTCTTCGACGAGATGGCAAACGGAACAAGATAATTTAGTACAAGGTCTAGAGTGAAACCCATGGATAAACCATCTTAATCCCCAAGTTAGAGGAGAAGTCCAAGCTCTTGCCTTCATGATGAAAGAATTCACAAAAAAAGGAGTTTAACAAGCTAAAGTGTGTGGTGTTTGTAATCTTGATCATCACACGGATGTGTGCCCGCAAATGGTGGAGGACTTTGAGGAAGTTAAGGCGTTGGATTTCAAAAATGGTGGAAATAGGCCACAATATGCTAAGGGTCAACAAAAAGGGTTCCATGGGAACCAAGGAGGATAAAGGCAAGATCCCCACGCAAACACCTTCAACCCGAGGTACCGTGATCACCCCAACTTCCGTTGGTGGGAGGAGAACCAAACGCAAGGGTACAACTGAGGCATACAAGCTCCACCTCAACCCTATCCGAAGAGAACGGCCTTCCAACAACAACGCCACACTTTACAAGTCGGACTAAGAGGAAGCGCAATCTTTCAATTGCCCAAGAAACATGACATCATTGAGAAGCATATAAGGCGAGAGATTGAAGATCTCAGGACTAGGGCATTCTCTAGCATCAAGAATCTTGAGAAATGTAAGCACTCGGTAAGCTGACTTGAAGCCAAAGAGTCAAGAAAATTTCCTTCCCAACCGGAGTTCAATCCGAGAAATGTGATCGCTTTAAAGTTGAGAAGTGGGAAGGAGGTGCGTGAGCCTGAGAAGGAAATTCTACAAGAGAACGACTTGATCGTGGAAAACAACAAAACCAACTTGGATGAGCAAGAATTGGTAGTGGAGGAACCCATCAAGGAGCTTCCAACACCCGAAGTGAGGGTTAATCTCCCACCATATATCCCTAATGCACTTAAGGGAAGGCCAAAGGTTACAACCAATGATGATCATATCCGAAAATCTTCGAGAGGGTGGAGGTTAGTGTCCCAATCTTAGACTTGATGGAACATGTTCCCTTATATGCAAAAATTTTGAAAGTCGCATGTACAAGAAAGAGGAATAAAACCCTTAAGAAAGTAGGTAAAGTGAAACTAGAGGGAGTCGCCACTCTTAATCATAGGAAATTGCCTACAAAATGTGATGACACTGGAATGTTTTCAATTCCTATTTCTTTAGGTGGTAAATTGGTGAAACTGATATGATTGATCTAGGTGCTTCTATTAATTTCATTTATGAGAACCTATAAATGAGTGAACTTTAAGATAATAGAGTAATCGTCCAAATGATCGATCACTCCCAAGCTAGTCCCCGCGGACTAGTGATGATCCAAGTGGGCAATTTTGTATTTCCGGCAGACTTCTATGTCCTTGATGTAGCGCACAATGGTGGTGCACCCTCAATTTTATTGGGGAAAACTTTTATTAAAACATCAAGGACTAAGATCAATGTTCATTCGGGAATACTAACCTAAGAGGATGACATGGATAGAGTTGGTTTTGATATTTACAAGTCTAAGAAGGATTCACCAAATCCCTCTCTTCTATGTAAAGGCATAACTTTGTGTGAGTAACATGCTCAACATAATGAATCTTGTGTGATTGAAAATGTTAAATGTCTTAATGAGATTCTTGAATTTGAAGAGGTGTTACCCGAAATTGAAACCTTGCATACTCGATCTTTTATGAATGAACCGTGCATACACTTGTTGATGAACATGTCTCTTTTAGTGTGATTAAAGATGCTTTGCCTCTGTTATTGCACACTAACTTGCTGCAGAAAAAGAAGTGTGTTAAGGAATTACTCACTCCTAGACCACTTTAGATTCCCAAAATCAACAAGAATGTAGCAATAATTTAGAAATATGGGAATGTTTGGTATGTCTCGCCAAAGATTAAGGGTAAGCCTCAGTTAATGTGGAGATCCGTCCACAAGGACGTGGTTGATGATGGTGTCAAGCATGGTGATTCTGGTGACCCATCAAACTGTTCTTATTAATTTTTCCAGAAATGCATGAAATAATAAGTCGTGAGGACGACAATAAAAATACGGTGCTTTATGTTATAGTTTCCTTTTGGAAAAAAATCTCTTTTCAAATCTTGGGAGTGTGTTAATTTTTTATGGTGTTTTTTTGGAAAAATTCAGTCATCTATTTCATGTGGAACAATACTGCTCTTGGTTTTGGTGTTTTTGGGTGTAGGTATGGAAAAAAATTGGAATAAAAATACGAGGTACTTCGTGCCAGGGCCTGACACGGCCCGTGCCATGCAATACAGACTGTGTCGGAGCCCATTGGCACGAGGCTAACATGCCTGCTACGAGGGCGCAGTGTAAGCGCTGGCACGAGACCAGCATGCCCTGACACGAGCTGACTTGCGCCGACACGATGCTAGCTCGTGCCACCTCTTCACCAGGATGAACCTTCCCC
>JAULKM010149703.1:0-17399 GCA_032355605.1 Rubia tinctorum | reverse complement strand
TACCCATACCCATACGGGTTTAAAATTAGATAACCCGCTTGACCCGCGGGTTACGGGTCTATTTTGCCACCCCTACTGTAATACTACATATTTAAATGCGTATGTTAAAAAGATGTAAAAAAAATTAAAAATCACAATAGAGTGAAGTAGTGAGATGAATTGAGTTTTATAATAGTAGAGTAGAAAAATAAGGTATGATGAATTTGGAAAAAAATTGATAACTATACTGATTAAATATTAAAAAACTGGTATGAGATGATTTTCGTGAATTTATGATTGGAGATGCTCTAATGGGCACCTTGCTTCCAAATATGATAGCGAAGTAAAAGAAACATGAAAAGAGAGGAGTAAGTCAGGCAAAACATGTATGATGAATGAAGGAAAAAGTACTGGGATTGAACAGTATAAACCGAACAAATTCACAGGGGATACAGAAATATGAATGAAATGACAAGTGAATGAAAATTCGAAGTGCTTGAATAACTTTGTCGGATTTTGGTGAATTATACTGGAGTACTCCATAAGAAACTGCCCCACAAGAATGGAAAGGTGCGTCGTTCCGACGAAGATGCAAGAACATAATCTTCGCTTCTGCAAGCAAGGACGATACGAATATTTATACGCGGAAGAAGGCTAGCAGCTGGTTCCAACTTTCAATCTTTCAACTCCATATGGGTTACATGTCAGAGGAAATAGTAAATTAATCGCAAATTATTCTTTTAAACCGATTAATTATATGGAATTAATTTATAATTGATGCGATTAATGAGATGATTTTACACTTTTAACTCTAACTTTAGAATGACAATGTCAATAGAGATGATCATGGGTCTAGAATCCGAACCAGACTCATAGGGTCAAGACCCGTTGTAGACCCATATTACCCTAAGACCCATATTCGATCCAGATCCGACCCGAACCCAACTTGTAGACCCATATTAACCTAATTATATACTTTATTTATCCTAATTTCTGAATTACTTCCATATGTATATATTTTTAATTTCTAATTAAACATATAATGTGTATTGTATATTTTTTTTCTTGAAAATTTAATTCATGTCCATATTGAACTTGAATTATTTGTATTTAAGATAATACATATATTATTTAGTGAAGAAATGTTTTTAGAAATTTAGACCCATTTAGAACCCGTTTAGGACCCAAAACCCATTTTGGACCCATCGGGTTCGGGTATGGGTCTAAGGGTCTAGGTCGGGTCTGGGTCTAACTAAATTTTTTTAGGGTTAGGTCTGGGTCTTATTGGACCCGACCCATGATCATCCCTAAGTGCTAATTTAACCTTGCAAAATGAGAAAGTGCTAAAATAACCTTAACATTATGGTAAAATGCTCAATTACAACCTTTTGACCTATTTCAGGCATTGACCGAAGGGATTGAGCGTTGACGAAATATGAAATGACAAAAATGCCCCTAACCCTTAAGCTGAATTTCCCCCATTTCCCCCTTTTCTTCCTCTTCAAAGCCTCTAACTTCAGCCACCGCCCGACAGCACCGAGCAACCACCACACCACAATCAACCCACCACCATAGCCAGCACAACCACCACCTCCAACTGCCGATTGAGCTATCACATCCCGCCAATTCACATCAATATGGGCATAAGGAATTCACCACTACCTCCCGCCGATTCTACCCCCGCCCCGCCCCCGCCACTACCCTCTGTCCACCAATCTCTGCCCAATCTCCACGCCCTCCAATCTCCATCAATATTTACCACCACGCGATCCATCACACTTCTCTCTGCTCACCACCACCTCCCCCACTGCTACTCCTCCTGCCACCTCCCCCCTTCTCTCCGCTTCCGACTCTTCGCTCATTAGATCCAGCTCTAACATCTCCTCCTTATGTTCCCCATCCCCGCCAGCACTAGCACCAACTCCATCACCTTCTTCTTACTATTCTGTGCCTTCTTTTGTCCGCCCGCACGGTCGCCCTCCATCGACCTCTTCTCTCCCAATTGTTCAGCGCAATCCATTCTCAAGCCCTAGCTCACACCATGCGTGAATCACCTGGAACATGCAAAGGGGAACAGAGGTGAAAATCCATGGCGGCGAAACCCTATCGGCAAATTGCTGTTGTTGGGGTCTTCATTTTCACCACAACAAGCTTTCCATGGTGGCTCTCTCAGCCACCCCAAGATCCTTTCTCCCAAATTTCACATCGTGATCCATCTCATATCCCTACAGGTACCTCTTGAGAACAAAACCTAGCGGTTGCATTCGGAGAACTGAGGGCTTGCGGCCTGGCTGTGGTGGAGAAATTCCATGAGAAGAAATGATTAGAAGGAAAGAAGAAGAAAAATTATTAGAAGAAAGAAGAGGTGAAGGTGAGGAAAGGAAAGGAAAGAAGGGCAATTTTGTATATTCATTTTTTCCCATTTCAAACTGTATCGTTATGTATAAATAATTATAATTTGACCTTATAGCTTATTAAAATGAGATTTTTCATGATTGGTCCAAACGTTAGTTGGTTTAACATGAGACTTTCACTAAATTAATATATTAACATATTATTTTTGACAGATTACACACAAGCAATCCATTACATATGAACATCTTACTTTATGATCTAATTAGGAGACGCCACCATTGAATCTATTGAAACTCAATGAAGTATGAAATTCCATCCATTTGTTTAGTTAGGGACGACCTGCTGTTGTGCCACCAACGAACCACCACCACCGAAACTGGAACCACCATGATCAATCTCACATTTATCGACCACCTACTGGTTGGAAACCATAACGGAGACCACCGACACGATTCCCATAACGTTGGATAATCTTTATCAAGAAATTATTCTAATATTCACAATAAAGGTTTGATTTGAACCATAATCTCTCAGTTATCGATAATGTGGATTATCACTAAAACAAGTCCAATTCACATTATATTAACATATTTGACAGCTAGTTTACTTCCGCGCAAAACGTCCGATTTTAAAAATTAGTATACTGAAATACTTTATATCGATAATAATTTTCAAAACTTTTACTTTAAATTGAATTACTCATTAATTTTATATTATATGGTTTCTTGTGATTTCTTAATTTTCATACTATTTTTTCTTATAGTTATTTTTCTGTCGTGTTCATAACGCTTAATACTTGTATGTACCATGCTTCATGTCGTGTCGTGATGCCATTTTTTTACTGATTAGGCTATGTAAGTGAACCAAAATTAGTCTTTATATAATAATTTTTTGAATACAAACATAAATTTAAGTACGTATGCAATATATATAAATAAAATTACTGAAATACTCCATCCGTCACATATAAATTGGCACAATACAATTCATTTTTTACCTAAAGTGGCAAAAAATGAACTTTTACATTCACTATATCATCCCTCAAGAGGTTGATTAAATCTACTAGTCAATTCTTACTTTACCAAAATACCCTTTCTTTATTTCTCATCAACACTTTCACCTCATCTTGCATAAAATAGCGATCCAAAAGTAATTGTACCAATTTTTATGAAACGGAAGGAGTAGATTTTTTTTTAAAAATACTATATTTTACCGTAAAATATTGTATGTTTATTATAAAAAAAATTAAGTTAGAAATTAAACAACTGGAATTTAAAATTATTTGTTCATTAATATATTACAATGAAGTATTCATGCTTTGTTCAGTTAAATAAAACTAATTAACTGTATACTAATATTTCAGCTTATTATTTTTATGGTAATTCCAACTTTTAAATTATTTTATCACAACATTTGTTTGTAGTAAATTTCAAGTCCCAAAGATAATTGTATAATTTTTCAAATCTATAACTATATCTAAAGGATCAACTTTTTTTTGCCAACTGTCACCCCTCACTTAATCACATTAGCATTTAAGAATATTAATTTATTAAATAAATATACACACATATATTTTGAAAAGTATAAAATTATTTACCCATCATTAAACTTTGTGGGCCATGTCACGAGCATTTTCTAGTTGAAGTACTATTGCAGTTGTGTTGCCATTGTCGTGCAACCCTGAATTAGAAACCAATAACAGACTAACCCACAAATTCAACTCTCAAAATTCGAGAAAATTATAGATTACGTGCCCGCTCTTAGCCGAAATCACAAATTTCGTTCCTCATTTTGTACCATGTTTTTAAAAGCTTCCCAGATTATTACAAATTAAATATTCTCTTTTGGTTACTCTATCAAACGTATATTTTTTAATTAAGTTATCAGACTGTCTCTGCTATCGTTCTTGTTTTCCATGTTCTTTGCTTTCCACTAACGACACTATCATCATCATCAGAAAGGTCGACTTACTGTTAACTCATTTAAACCGGTCAATAGTATGTGGAAATAAATTGAGAATATTTTGTAATACAATGGGAATATTTTTGGAACAATTTGCCAAAAGAGAAACGAAATCTATAATTTTGCCTAAAAATGGGTACCAAATCTGTCATTTTCTCCTTAAAATTCCAACGCCGAATTAAAATCACAAATTCAGCCCACAACCTTTATTCGGAGAATACCAAGAGCAAAACAACCGTGAAGGCAAGGGAAATGTTAGAGTAAATAAGATTAATGATTTGACTGTGATAAGTTTAATGACTAGATTAGAGTTCTTTCTTTATTTCACTTCTATTGTAATCATCTCTCCATATATTCAATATTGGGATACAAAAACATTTACGGAAAATCATTATACCTTGGTATCAGAGCCTCTTCTAATTCAAACCCTTAAACCCTAAAATTTCTCCTATATTTTTTCTTCCTGGACGCCGCACCAAATTTTCTCCCCCCTTCAAATTATTTTTGGCCGTACTCTCTTCTGACATAAAATCCGGCCATCCTTTTCCCATAATGGCTGAAGAAAAAATCTCCTATAATACTCTCCCTCATATGATGCAAATCAAAATCACTTCATCAAATTATTTTCTCTGAAAGCATCAACCTGGTTATGTTCTTCGTCCTCAAGGTCTATATGGTTTCATTGATGGCACTAATCCATGTCCGGCTCTTCCCTCTCTGCCACCGGCTGGCCCATCTCTGTCCTTTTCTGCCATTGTCTCAACTCCTCCTGGTGGCAATAAGACCAATCTCAAGATTCATTATCAAAAAGAAAAAGATGCTTATGATTAATGGATTGCTGAAGATCAACGTGTCTGTAGTTTGCTATTCTCTTCTCTCATTACTGAAGTTCTTGCTGAATTGCTAGATTGCAAAACTTCCAAGGAGATTTGGGATAATCTTGCGCACATTTATCAGAACAGTAGTGCTTCCACCATTCTTCGTCTTCATGCAGATGTGTATGGTATTCGTAAAACTGATACGGTTCATGAACTTCATCTCAAGTTTAAAGAGATTTTTGAACAATTATCTGTTATGGGCAATCCAGTTTCGAATATTGACCAGATAGTTTGGGTTTTGACTGCCTTTGGTCCTGAATATAAGGATTTTTCCGCTTCTTTGATTAATTTTGTCCTTACTCTGTTGTATGCGATTGTTCTTGCCCGTGCCAAAAACCACGAGGCCTTTTTACAAAATTTGGAAGGACATTCAGGACCAGCCGCATGACCAATCACTTTCAGACCAGCGATCAACCCCCAGCCGACCGCGTGTGGGATCACGCACCGACTAGGGGCGGCCGTGCGTGGCCTTTACACGTCGGTCGTGGCGGATTTTTTGGCAGTCGGCGTGGTGGTCGACAATCATGGTCCTCTTTTTAGAAGGCTGGTCTGATCCCTGGCCGTGGTCGTCTGCATTGCACCTGGTGTAGACATGTTGGTTATTATGCTGCAACTTATTATCAAATGCAGGCCCAGCCAGGTCATCTCGACACTACCCATTTGGCAGAAAATTACTCAATTTCGCAGTATTCAGAGCCATCTTCCAGAGTTTCAGATTGGTCTATTGATTCGGGAGCTACCAGTCACATGGGAATCTTTTGCTAGGTCTAGACAGTGTCACCCCTTATACTGGTAAATCTCGTGTTCTTGTTAGTAATGGTGCTCCCATTATGATCTCTCATATTGGTTATTCTAGAGTTTATGATTTTTTTTTATTATTTGATGTTCTGGTTGTGCCTGAAATTACTAAGAATTTATTTTCGATTAGTAAGTACTGATTACATTTGATGATCAGCACTTTGTGATTCAAAACAAAGTAACCAGGGGTATAGTGAGAATGGGCTTTATGTTTTTGACCTGGGAGAGTCATCATTTGTTTCACATTTACAGCAGAATAAGATTCGATCTTCTTACGAGCTATGGCATGCACGCCTAAGATATGTACTTGGTGCAGTTATTTCTAATTTGCACAAGTCTAGATTTCTTTAAGTTTCATCTTTGTTGCCTAAACCGCATACCTGCACCTCTTGTGTTATGGAAAAAGGTCAACGGTTGGCCTTTGTTGAGAACCATAAACGTGTTGAGCATGTTCTTGATTTAGTACATTGTGATTTGTGGGGGCCTTTCCCGGTTTTATCAGGAAATGGTTTTTCATGTTATGCCCTATTTGTGGATGATTTTTCTAGATTTACCTGGTTATACCCTTCATCGCAAATCAAATTTTGTTGATACCTATGTGCAGTTTGAGGCGCTTGTCAAAAATCAGTTTTCTGCAAAAATTAAGCTTTTTCAGAGTGATGGTGGCACTGAATTTCTTAGCACTCGACTCCATTCTCATTTTGCAGAGGAAGGTATCCATCATCAGGTTTCTTGTCCACCTCCTCCGGAGCAAAATGCGCGTGCAGAACGCAAACATGGCAATTTATAGAATTGGGCCTTACGATGTTGTTTCAATCACATATGCCGATATCTCGCTGGGATGATGCATTTACGATGGCTGTCTACATTATTAACCGTCTACCTACTCTAGTCTTGGATGGTTCTACACCTTATGACTTGCTTTTATCATTAGGATCCCGTTTACGCCAACTTCCATTTGTTCGACCATTTTCCAATCATAAGTTGTCTCCTCGCAGCATTCCTTGTATTTTCATTCGGTTAAGTTCTCAATGCAAAGATTTTTAGTGTCTCGATCCATCGACTGGTAAGGTTCATGTTACTCGGCATGCTAGGTTTGATAAGACTTACTTTCCATTTGTTCCGTTTACGGATTTCGGGACTGGTTCTCTTTATTTGATGTTGGACGTCTCTGCATTTATTGACCTTGAGTCTGCGTCGGAACCGCCACCGCCATCGCCCCATCCGGCATTATTACATCCACTATTTATTTTGCCGACTCGGATACAGTCCCGGCTGCCGCCTTCTTAGCCAGAACCGCCGGCCAGAATTTTCCACCAATTAGCCTTGCAGTGTCACATAGGTCGGCCGCACTTGTCCCATCTCCGCCAGTTTCTCCTTTGGCTGCTCCTGCTCCACATCCGGCAAGCCCTCACAGGATGGTCACTCGCTTTGTTGCCTAAACATCATCGTGATTACTTGGATATCCATGCTCAAGGTATTTTAGCGGCTCTTCTAGCTCAGAAGGAGCCGACTGATTATCGATTTGTACTTCAGGATACAGTTCGGGTTTCTTCTATAGATGAGGAGATTGCCGATCTTCATCGTCAACATACATGGGATCTTGTTCCACGCCCTTTGGGCGTTAACATCGTTGGCTCCAAGTGGTTTATCACCTGAAGTTCAGACCAGATGGTGCGGTTGATCGTCATAAGGCACGTTTAGTGGCACATGGGTTTTCCTAGCTTCCCATCTTTGACTTTGACCACACCTTCAGTCCCGTTTTCAAAGCTTCTACAATTTGGATGGTTCTTTCTATTGTCACCATACGAGCCTGACCCCTTCATCAGTTGGATGTGAAGAATGACTTTCTCAATAGGGTTCTTGATTCTCCAGTCTATATGGCGCAACCGGTTGGTTACAATAATCATGTTCATCCAGATTATGTTTTTCGTCTGCGTGAGGATAATTATGGTCCAAAGCAGGCTCCTAGAGCATGGTTTCAGTGGTTTAGCACATATCTATCTTAGCTTGATTTCCGTTGTAGTTTGGCTGATACGTCCTTAGTTGTGTTGTCTCAGGGTTCTTCACTGATCTATCTGTTTGTCATTTTTACTGGGAATAACTATACACTTATTCGGCAGTTCATTGATCGCACCCATCAGGAGTTTTCCATTTAGGATCTTGGTGCGTTACATTACTTTCTTGGCCTGGAAGTAACACCTACTGCCTCTGGACTTCTTCTAGGTCAAGCAAAGTATGCTCGATACATTTTCTATCAGGGTGGTATGTTAGATGCGACACCTGTCTCTACTTCATTTATGCCTAATTCCAAGCTTCACATCAGTACGAGTCCTCAGTTCAAAAACCCGACACTCTAACGGTCTCTAGTTGAAGCTCTTCAGTATCTAACCATCACCCGTTCAGACTTAGCCTATGTAGTTAATTATGTCAGCCAGCATATTCAGGATCCTTGAGATGATCATTTTACATTTGTTATTATGATTCTACGCAATGTTCTAGGGACTTTGCATTTTGGCCTCAGTTTTCGAGCTGCTTCTTCTCCTGAAGCACTGGATTATCATATGTTGATTGAGCCAGATGTTTGGAGACTCGGCGATCTACATATGGATATGGTATCTTTTTAGGTGGTAATCTTATTTCTTGGAGTGCATAGAAACAACCTACAGTTTCTCGCTCTAGCATTGAGTCAGAGTATCAGACTTTGGCCAATACTGCTTCTGGGGTTGTTTGGTTGACTCATCTACTGCGTGATCTTTATATTCCTCTGTCTGGTGAGTCTCTTATGCATTGTGACAACAACTGTGCGATCTTCATAGCTTAGAATCTGGTGGCTCACAAGCGTGCGAAGCACATCAACATTGATTATCATTTTGTTTGGGAGCTAGTCTCTTCTTGCAAGCTGCGTGTTACTCATATTCCCAATTCTCTTCATATAGTGGACATTTTCACCAAGGGTTTATCTCGTCCGTTATTTAAGTTCTTCAGATCCAAGCTTTGCGTCTCTGAGAATCCGATGATTCACTTGAGGGGAGGGGTGTTAGAGGAGATCAGATTAATGATTAGATTGTGATAAGTTTGATGACTAGATTAGAGTCCTTTCCTTATTTCACTTCTATTGTAATCTCTCTATATATTCAGTATTGGAATACAGAAACATTTACGGCAAATCATTCTATCAGGAAAATCTGAGAGACATTGTTGAAAATAATTCAATAACTAGACCAAATCGAACCAGGGGCCTAACTTGTCCAAGAGGGAAAATGCATGAGACAACTTGTATCATGAGAAGGAAATACATCGAGGAGCTCTCACGTGATCAACTAACTGTCTATGTACATGGCTAAATATTTTGATGATCATAGGTTCAAATTTTGATAGTGTCAGAGGTGAAATTTCCTCCAATGAAGGGTTCTTTATAGGCACCAGAAAGTGACCATTATTTGACTAACCCTTGGATTTCGTGATTTAATTACCTCCTCATCAAACATGATGCTGAGCTGAGGGGCTCTAAAGCGAGAGATTTCACCTTTTAACTCCAAGTAAATAAATCTAAGAAATCAGAATTGTTAATTTTGATGCTAAGTATTAAAGAGTTAGCAGCACCTTTATCTCAAACTAGGGGTAATAGACCCTTAACCCGTGGGTCAAGCGTGCTGTTTATTTTTATATTTGGCCCGTGTTAGAATCAGTCAAACTGCTGACTAGATCAGGACAAGACTGATTACTAGATTAGAGTTATTTCAGTACTATGATTCCTTAAGTAATTCTAATCTATTTATTCATGTTAGTAATACATAATCATTTATGAGAAAAAATCTATCATTGTATCAGAGCAAGTTTTGATCCAAACCCTTAAACCCTATTTTTTAAATTTTAGCCGCCACCCCCCTATTTTTTTCTACGACCAAACTTCTTCCCCTCTCTCCTTTTCCGATCAAAATTGACACACTTCCCAGCATCTTCCTTTCTCAAAACGGCAGACAAAAAACTCTCCTTCACATGATGACAATCAAACTGACATCATCAAATTATCTTCTATGGAAGTGTTAGGCAGGTTATGTTCTCAAACCCCAGGGTCTTTTGGCTTCATCAATGGAAGCAATCTGTGCCCTCCTCGTACTTTCCACCGCCAGTGGCCACGTCATCCGCCACCTCTTATGGCACAGTGATTTCTTATCGGGGTGGTGCAAAATCAGATCTTTAAGAATCGTATTTGAAGGAAAAAATAGAGTATGATAAATAGGTTGCAGAGGATTAACGTGTCAGCAGTTTGTTATTTTATTCTCTCACGGATGAAGCTCCTGCTGAGATTCCATATTGCTCTACATCAAAGAAGATCTAGGATAATAGTGCTTCCACCTTTTAAAACAGTAGCACATCCATCATTCTTCGTTTTGGTTCTGATGCCCATGGTATATATAAGACTGGTACATTTCATGAACTCCATCTCAAATTTAAGGAACTTTTTGAGCAGTTATCATTATGCGCTCTTCTATTAGAAATGAGGATTAAATTATTTGGTTTTTAACTGCTCTTGATCTTGAGTTCAAAGATTTTTTCCCTTTTAATTAATGATTCACCTATGCCAATGTATTTTGTGCTACGAACCACGAGGCATTTTTGAAGAATTTAGAGTGCCATTTTTCACCAGCATCAGGGTCTGTTGCATTCGGTGTTAGCATGGGATCACGCAGTAGCGAGGGGCGATGGCTTATGGGGTTCACGTGCCACCAGGGGCGGACATTTTGTTGTACACCTTAGGGGAAGGGGTGGCTCCTGGTATTCTTAGTCTGCGGCTAGGGCTGGTTTGGGTCATGGCTGCCCTTTGTTTACTTGGTGTGGCAGTTCTGGTCATTATACCGCAACTTGTTACAAAATGTTGGCCCAAATTTATCGTTCATACTTGACTCATTTGGCTGAAAATTTTCAGTCATCTCTGCAGTTTCTTCTCACACCTAAGATTGGCATGTGAACTCTGGTGCGACTAGTCATATGGCATCTTCGGTCTTTGGCTTAGAGAGTGTCACTTCTTATTCTTGTAATTCTTATGTTTTGGTTGTAATGGTGCTTCTATTTAGATTTCTCATATCGGTGATTCTCGCATTTCTGATACTTTACAATTATCTGATGTTTTGGTTGTGCCTAATATTACTAAGAAATTTATGTCTATTAGTAAAATGACAATAGATTTGAATGTGTTTATTACTTTTGATGGCTGAAACTTTATGATTTAGAACAAAGTTTCCAAGGCAATCGTGGGCAGGGGCCACAATGAATGAAGACTCTGTGTCTTGGATAACGGAGAGGCAGCTCTTGTTTCCTTTTTGCAGCAGAATAAAGAACGGGTTTACTACGAGCTTTGGCATGCTCGGTTAAGTCATGTGCTGGCTGAAGTCATTTCTTGTTTGAATATGTTTGGTTTATTTTCAATTTCTTCTTTGTTGCCTAAACTGCATACCTACACCCTCTGTGTTACGGTGAAAGGTCAATGGTTGACATTTGTTGAAAACACTAAACGTGTTGCGCACGTACTTGATTTAGTACATTGTGATTTGTGGGGTCCCTCCCCAGTTTTATCAACAATTGGTTTTGCTTATTATACCTTATTTGTGGATAATTTTTCCCGATTTACTTGACTTTTCCCACTTTGTCGCAAATCAGAATTTTGTTGACACTTATCTGCAGTTTAAGGCACTTGTTGAGAATAAGTTTTCATCTAAATTTAGGTATTTTAGAGTGATTGTGGCACAAATTTTTTGAACATTCACTTACGATCCCATTTTGCCTCTAAAGGCATTTGTCACCAGGTTTCGTGCCCGTATATTCCGGAGCAAAACGGCCGAGTGAAACACAAGCATTAACACGTTGGTGAAATAGGTCCCACGATGCTCTTCCACTCGCATCTCCCACTTTCCCATGGGACGATGCCTTTTCCACAGTGGTTTACACCATCAACCGATTACTTACTCCGTCTCTACAGGGTGCTACTCCTTATGGGCTTCTCTACAATTGGGATCCTATCTACTTAAACTTTCATCCATTTGGTTGTTAGATATTTCCATTTTTTTCTCCCATTTGCTGATTAAAAGTTATCTCCCTGATTATTCCTTGTATTTTTTTTAGTCATAACTCTCACTACAAAGACTTTCTGTGTCTTCCGTCCACTGGCAAAGTCTATGTCACATGTCATACTCGGTTCGATGAGACTTAGTTTTCTTTTGCCTCCTCAACAGCCTCGGCGACTGGTTCCTCTATGTTGACACTGAACATTTCTGCCTTTATTGATCCTGATTGTTATTTCATTCCTTCATTGCCCTTGGCTCCCCATCCTTCATCGACACCTTTTTCCATATGCTTTACATAGTTAGATCGCTCTTCCATTGGTCTGGTTCCTTTTTCTCCCCACGTCACTCAGTCGGCTAGCCCGACCGTGACTTCTCTGGCCACCTCAGCTAACTTAACTCCTGCAACCTTTCCTTCTCAGCCTCATACTCATTGGATGAATACTCGATCAACGATTAGGTCTATTTAGTGCAGAGATTATTCTCATATCGCCGCCCATGGTCTTCTTGATGCTCTGCTTGTTCAGTCAGAATCCAAAGATTATCACATGGCTCTCACGGATCCATATTTGGTTTCTTCTACAGATGGTGAGATAGAAGTTGTTCGTGGATAGTGCACCTGTGATCTGGTCCCACGCTCATCGGATGTCAACATTGTTGGATCCAAATAGGTTTATCAGCTGAAGTATCATCCAGATAGCACAATTGATCGCCATAAGGCTCCTCTTGTAGCGCAGTGATTTTCTTAGATTCCTGGATTTGACTTTGACCACACCTTCAGTGTCGGCACTGTTCGAAAATTTCTAGCCACTGCCACGATGCATTCCTGGTTACTTCATCTGCCAGATGTCAAGAACCCCTTCCTCAACGGCGTACTTGACGCTCTGGTTTATATAGTTCAGCCCATTGGCTACAAGGATCCAACTTATCTGGATTATGTTTGTTGCTTGCAGAAGGCCATTTATAGTCTTAAGCAAGCACTTCGGGCTTGGTTTCAACGATTCAGGACCAACTTGGTTCAACTCAGGTTCCTTTGTAACTCAGCTAATGCTTCTCTTTCTGTATAGTCTCAAGGATCATCGTTATTGCACTTGCTGGTTTATGTCGATGACATCATACTTACAGGTAACGATTCAACTCTTCTTCGGAAGTTCATTGATCATACATATTGAGAGTTTGGCATCTTGGACTTGGGAGCTCTTCATTACTTTCTTAGCTAATTAGAAGTTTTGCCTACTTCCTCCGAGTTACTTATCGGCTAAGCTAAGTAGGTTAGGGATATTTTCATTCGTGTCATGATGTTTGATGCTGCTTCAGTTTCCACCCCACTTGTGCTGGGTTTGTAGCTTCACAGCTCCACCAGTCCTTCGTTTCATAATTCGACACTTTATCATTCACTCGTCTTGATTTGGCCTTTGCGATCAACACAGTCAACCAGTATCTTCAGGACCCTCGAGAAGATCATTTTTATGTTGTTACTCAGATTCTTCAATATGTTTGAGGCACTTTGCATTTTGGTCTGTCATTTTGCTCCGCTAGGTGTCCTGAGGTTTGGATTATTCCGATGCCGATTGGGCTTATTCCTTGAGACTCGCCGCTTCACTTATGTCTATGCTATTTTCCTTGGCAGAAACCTAATTTTGTGGAGTTCCAAGAAACAGCCCACTATCTTTCATCCCAGCACTAAGTCTAAATATCGGGCTCTCGCTAACACAGCTTCCGAGGTTGTTTGGCTGACTCATCTTCTCAAAGATCTCCGTGTTCCGCTTTCTTGTTCTCTATTGCTGTTATGCGACAACAATAATGCGTTCTTCATGGCTCAAAATCCAATTGCTCACAAGTTGGCGAAACACATCAACATCGACTACTATTTCATTATGGAGTTAGTTGCACATAGCAAGTTGCGAGTTGCTCATGTACATACTTCTCTACAGATTTCAGACAATTTCACCAAGGGTCTAATTAATTCTTCAGATCTAAGTTTTACTTTCTGAGCAACCGATGCTTCGCTTACACGTGGGGGGGGGGTGTTAGAAACAGTCAAACTGATGACTAGATTAGAGTTATTTCAGTAAAAGAAAGTCTCAGGAAAGGCGGTCTTTCCATAAGTTTATGGACAGTCCGGAGTGGTTTTACATTAATATTGTAATTTTTTAATAAAATTTATATATTGTATTTTAATTTTTTAATAAAATTTATATATTGTATTTTATTTTTTTATAAAATTTATATATTTTATTTTAATTTTTTTATAAAATTTATATATTGTATTTTAAAATTTTAAACAAGTAACACTATGTATATAAATGTGAAAATATTCAAATATATAATGTAAAAAATATACTTTCAAAATTTCAAAATTTATTATGTAATTTAACAAATGCAGTTTATAAATTAAAAAAATAAATGGTTTGTCTATAAACTTATGGACAAACTGCCTGTCAGGAGACCTACTCTTTCAGTACTATGATTCCTCATGTAATTCTACTCTATTTATTCTTTCCAGTAATACAGAATCATTTATGGGAACGGGTATGAGTCAAATGGGTAATGAGTTAAATGGACAATGAATTAAATGAGTAATTGAAAAATATGGGGCAAACGGTGTTGGGCATGCAGGTTGACAGTTGATTTACCAATTTTGACCCGTCTGTTGAGTAATTTCTGACCCTTCGGTTGAGCTGGTTTCAACCCAACTTATTTTTGACTTGTCATGAAATCGATTGAAACAAGTAATACCCATATTTTTTTAATTGCCCAAATTACTCGGCCCAAATTTAATTCGGACGGTCATTTGCCACCATCTCCGACTTAAGTACTGGCATTAATTGATATTGAGCTGCAAATTAGTTGATCAAAACATAATTGTCAAACTTATGTTGAGGAATTAGGAGACTAATTATGCCTAAAAACCCATCATGTTACTCCAATTCTTTTGGCCAACAAAAATGGTCCATGTTGATAGCAGTACCTGAATTGCCTGAATTGCCATTATTGGTATGAAGCAGCAGAAATGATGGTTCACGTACACATTTTATTACATTGCAGACTAAGTATGGATTGCCAAGTAATAGTCCAAGCCAACACAGCTGGATGATTTGATGTTCTCTGAATTTCTACTTGTTTGAAAACCTAAGAGCATGTGCGGTGGGGGTTTTAGAGTGGGTTGAATTAAAAATGGGAATTAAATAGGGACAATTTCAACCCACAATGGGGGTTGAAATGGATTTGGGTTAATAAAACTCGTGGGCCCGGTCCGGATTAAGGAAACCGTCCCAAACCTGACAGAAATCAGGCCTTCACGTGCCTAATGGCCAAGGGACTCTGGCCGCCCTTGTTTGTTGACCCAGGGTGCCACGTGGCAACCCCCCATTCCCCCTTTTTTTTTTAAATCTGAAAAATTAATTTTGCCTTTTTTAATATGCAAAAAAAGAAAAAATTGCAAAAAAAATATGATATTCATTTTTTAATGTCTAAATGAATTTTTGGATGTTTTTAAAAATTAAAATTACATTCTTTAAAAAAAATATGTGTTTCTTTTGTTTAATTATGGTTCATAAAATAAATTTTAAAAAATGAAATTAATTTTTAAAATGAGATTTCAAAAAACAAAATCCAATTCAATAATTATAGGTGTGGAGAAAAAATGTAGTGTTTTAGTTGTGATTTGAATTGGTGATGTGGAAGAGAGACATTGATTATTTAATTAACTGAAACCACATGAGTGGTTTGGGAGTGGTTTTACCACTTCTCATTGTCTTAGATTTGCTTTGTTTCATAGTCTATTTTTATTCCTTAGAATCTTCTCCAACATGCTGGCCCCAAAACTTTTTCCTTCAAAAGTGAGATTGAAATTGCACATTCGAGTGTTGCCCTCTGGAACTTTTATTTATATGCTAGCTGAGGACCAAGAACTCTTGATACTTCTCATCATGTGTTTTTCTGGGATCAACACAACTTCTAATCATATTTCGAATCGCAGTCAACTCTCCCCTAATATTTTAATATTTTAGCCTGATTCCACCATTTGTGATGAGAATGGGCCTTTGATGAATCCAGGGCCGTATCCAACAATTTAAAAGTCATGGGTTAAGAACAACTCCAATGATCCTCAAACTTTACGGACACTAGCGGATCCAACTTGGAGCCTGAGATAACCCAAGTTATCTCAGGGTAAAAAAAAATAGGGGGAAATTAGTATTAGGTTACCCATGTAAAAAAATTTGTCATTAATATTAAGTATATATATTTTTTATATTAGTAATTACCTCATTGATAATTTTCTAGATCCGCCCCTGTTTACGGACCATGGAGAAAAGAATAAAAATATATAGTGTTTGGGTGTTCCAACGGTACGTGATAAGGAAATAAGAAATTATTTCCCTACAAGGGAAAAGTTATAGATGGTAGTTATCTAATAGAATTAGTTTCCTTATAGAATTAGTTATATATGGTAATTTCCTTATAGACTTAGAATTCTATTACCATTTGACTTTGGTTTGTTGTAGCCCTATTTATTGTAACCCTCATCATTGATGATGTGTGTCATTGATGTGATATCAATGCACCATTAATAAAGTTTTTATTTTAACATGGTATCAGAGTTTAAAATTTTTGAGACCTAAATTCTAAATAAATATGTTGCCGTCTTCTGCCAGAGCTGCCTCCGTCAAGTCGCACGTTACACTACACGCGTCGCCACCGTCGTCGTCGATTGCCCTGCCGGTTGCTGTTTTTCCTATTGCCGCGATCCGTACTACTCCGATCTGCCGGCGAGTGACGTTCACGCGCCACCGCCCGACTTTACGTGCCAATGTTCCTCTACCTACTTGATTTATCGATTCGCAGTCTGCGGTCACCGCAACTTCTTCTCCAGCTTCCGTGAACGTTTGTTGTCCTTGCCTAACCGGAATCGCCGTGCGTGTTTTTCATGCGCCGTTCGTACCCCCACGCGCCGCGCGCGCCTGCAATACATGCACCGCCGCGTCCGACCTACCGTACCATCGATCGTGTGCGTCACTAATCTGCACCAATGACTACTCCTGGTTCCAGTTCTGATGCTGCTGAGCAAGCCCGCATCGCGACTGATTTTTTTTTAATGATTAGCTATTTCATAATCTTATTCACAAGTTGGGCATTCTTGATTATCATGCTCCAACTTGAGGGAGGGCGATAAGGAAATAAGAAATCATTTCCCTTGTAGGGAAAGGTTATAAATGGTAGTTACCTAATAGAATTAGTTTCCTTATAAAATTAGTTATATATGGTAATTTCCTTATATATTTAGAATCCTATTATCATTTGACTTTGGTTTGTTGTAGCCTTATACTACCTCCGTCCCAGAGAAAATGACACACTTTTC